>JAGFMF010011668.1:13025764-13038124 GCA_019455555.1 Galemys pyrenaicus | reverse complement strand
CGTTGATCTGCCTATTCTGCTCCCCGCTCTGTCTGTGGTGAATCCTCTCACCCCCCACACCTCTGGCCTGTACCCCAGTGCTTGTATGTATAAATAAATCTTTTAAAAAAAATGCAAGAGTGATTTTACTCATCTTCTGTTTTCTTGGCCCTTTGTAATATATGAAAAATTGGGGGGAAGTGGGGAGCCGAAGCAAGAAGACCTCACAGAGTGTGTGTGCATTGGGATTGCCTTGCTAACAGTGAGTTCCTGAAGCCTGTGGGGAAATAAAGTAATTTGTATTCTAATTCCAAATTCATGAAGAGTTTAAGAGTGTCAAGGAAAGTTGGATTCTTTCAAAAGTATCTAAGTGAAGATATATAATTCAGCCAAATGTGCTCAGATTGTTCTACATTCTTTTACCAGTTCCAAAAGAGGACATCTTTTGGTTTGACACTTATTTTATCTTGTAGTGATGTATCTTACACAATCAGTCTTGGTAAAATAAGAAAAATGCTAAATCCTTTGATTTTGCTTATATTCAATATATATACCTTGGAAAGCACCCCTTCTATTGTCATTACAATTGCTAGAATAATAGTAAAAACTAGAATTTGATGATTTCAAACTAAGTTATATAAAATTATTAAGTGTTCTGCAAGCTTAGTCACTTTTCCAAGTGACATAATAGCCTTGAAACTGTATACCTGAGGTAAAGCAAAAGACTTGAATTTGGAGTTTTCTGTCAAGAAAATCAGTCTGATAATTTTGACAATTTATTTTAATTTGGTTTAGTCCAATTAAAATAACTCAGTCAAAGTCATGTCCCATATGAGTGACAAAAGAGTTAAAATAATATTCTATGAACTAGTTTGTGCACTAAGGTTAGATGAAGTTACAGGAGTCTACAAAGATAGGGAATTCTGCTTCACTGTTTGTGTAAGTTCTACACTATTCCCCTAGTTTTGGAGAAGAGGAAAGATCCTTTTTTTCTGTACACTATTAACTAAGCACTGAGTCTAGTTCTTTCCAATTCTTTTCTTAATGAATTTTCATCAACCCTATTATTAAGCAATAATTTAGCACACATACACTAAAAACTATTTCACCATACTATAAACAAGCAACATGCAAACTATACATGAAAAGTTCAGAGTTTAATTATAAAATACAGAGGAAGAAACTAAGTAGCATTCACATTTCTTCAAATTATTTCCCCCCAAAGACTTTTCTTCCCAGTTAGGTATATCTCTGTTTACTTACTCATATTATTTTCTGTCTGTAGACTTGTTCTATTCCTATTTATAGACCAAACAGCTACCTTTCCTCCTTTTCTTTCAGAAGCTATGTAAATAAATGCTTTTCCCACTGGAAGCTGTAAGTAGTCCCATGGCTTCTCATTCATTAAAACTTCTCTATAGTATTATGTTTTCCTAGCCAAAATAAATCACTCAAGGTTTCTTCAACTGTAAAACAGGAAGAAATTCCCTAGGTCACAGAATTGTTAGAAGAATCACAATAAATAAGATATACGTAACTGTTAGTACTGAACAGTGCCAGACTGACAAAGAAAGTATCTCATATTAATTCTGCTACCTACCACTTTTCATTTACCTGTTGTCTATAGTCTAAACCATGTTTGGAACCCACTAAGTTGTTCTGTTTTAATAGATCAGTTTTTGGTTTATTATTCTGTTGATTATTTATTGATTAATAATGTTTCATTACATCAGTCCAAAATAATTAACATTTACATGAGGTTTTTCTAAACAATAACACAAATACAAAGATTCAGCATATAAATATAAATTCACAATATAAGTATAGATACTTATCAGATGATACTTGTTCCTTCTCCCATACTATCATAATCATCTTCTTGTAATTACAGGTATTGTTCTTGTCAACATCTACATTATGTGTGTGTACCTAATGTGCATATATATATACACATCACATTATATACATAAACAAAAGTTTGTGTGTATAGAAAGAACAGAGACACACAGATAAAAAGGGAGAGAATCAAATTAATTGGGAGAAGACTTGTAAATCACAGAGAGTTACGATGCCACAGAAGTTGTGAGTCACAGTGCTTCTTGGAAATAAACAAGTCTTAGTACATTTACCCTTCTCATGGAATGTTCTAGTTCCCTGAATTTCAGTGAATCCTTTGTACAACTTCAACCAGTGTTTTGTCTAACGTTCCTCTCTGTGACTGCATGGACCCAAGAGATGACCTTGCTTGGCCGTGACTATAAGCCCCTGAGAAGCAGAAAGATTTTTTTTTTTAATCACCTACAGTGTCCATTTCTGAAAAAAATGGACATTCAATAGTTATTACTTTTCACATTCACTTAGCTGAGATATCTCATCTTCCCAGCATCTTACACCTGCCTGAACAGTTCTGCCTATGAACACTCACTGGAGCAGTGTCGACAGGGATGAGTCAGGGGTGCAGAGGAAAATACAGTTCCACTTTGCAGTGGCCAAGTACTATTAAGCACAGGCTCTATCAAATTTTCTGGGAGGAAAACATTTTGGCTTGGTTAATACAATCACATTAATTATGTTAATTCACTTAGATATGCCTGTCACAGTCAATTTAACTGCTATCATAGAAAATTGTTTATGAATTCACATGACAAATATTTCCCTAAAATGAATTGAGAATATAAAGTTATAGACTTTCTTTATCCCCATAACATACACTCATGTTGCCAAAGTGTCAGACTCCATAACAACCCATTTGCAGTAATTCTGCCTGTGCATAAGTTAGTGTTGTATTTAACAAGTCTCGATGTTTTGAAGTGTCCACACCCTAACCACATTTGTCATTTCTTGGCATCTCTAACCATCCTTTGACATCAAATACACATAGCAGAGGTTTATGAGTCATTAATAATGAACCAAGAGCAGAGTAAAGAACTTCTATACTATAAGAATCAAAGTTTAGATTTTCTGGTGCACAGAGAGAAAAAAAAATCAATTGTGGACCACATAAGGAAACCCCAACTTAATCTGGGCTTGAATAACATTTGAAATTTGGGTTTTTCCAGAAAGAAAAAGAAAAAAATTACTATAATTAAAATTAATATGATATGAATACAAGCTTATTGAAAATTCAACAATTGATTTAAAATATCATTTAGTTTTATATTATAGGGTAATTAGTGAGAAAGTACATGGGGACAAAGTGAGAAACAGTAAGGGAGATATGTGGGTATTTTTAAAGGCTTAGAAAAAAGAAAAAAACTCAGAAATATAATCAAACAGAATGTTTTCTTAAAGAATTTTATTTTGTAGTCTATAGGAAAATTCTTCTCACAGCTTTTAGATCTTTTTGTCTACTTGAGATGACAGGTAACAACAGAAATTTCAAAACTTAATATGATTCATTGGTATAAAGCACAATGATCCATATCCAGAAAATGAATTTTGAAAAGGCAAATTATTTTAGCATTTTAATAGAGCTAATTTTTTCAAAGATGTATTTATTTATGCATACAAGAGCTAGGGTACAGGCCAGAGTCAGGGAGGTGAGAGGATTCACCAGAGACAGAGTGGGGAGCAGAACAGGCAGACTGACTGAAACATACTGCTGAGGGCAGCAGCGGGCAAGGCAGGAGAGGTCTGCTGCACCATGTGGGTCCCCTCCCTGGCTGGAGGCAGGGATCGAACTCATGCTGCAGTGGCTGGGGTTTGCTTCATAGTGTGTTGCTTAACCCACTGTGCCACCAGGGAGGCCCAAGCTAATTTTATTATTAAGACACAATGGCAAATGCTAACACTTGATTAGAAAAACAGTAAGTTAATTATTAAGGTTATGATTATATATCAATCTGTACAAAGACTAGATGCAATTAGCAAAAGAGGATAAAATTGGTGGAAATAAAATTGGAGTCAAATTTACTAAAAACTAAAAGCAAAGGAACTCCAACTAGAAGAATAAATAACAGTAAAAGCAAATTTAGTTATTATCATTTACCTAAATCTCACATGGTTCTACAAAAAAGAATAGAAAACATAAAAATAGCACCCATAGTGGAGCAAAATGATTCTTAAATACCTTTTAAAATATCCATTTCTTGGAACAAGTCAAAATTACCAGGGAAAAGACAATACTAAAGAGTAAAAACTCAGTCATGTTCCTTGTGTCTTGTGCATTGGCCTATTCCAGAGAAATTACCATTGGAGATATGTCTTACTTCCTCATATCTCTAGCTGGCCAAGAGATGATCCTCTGAGAATATCCTTTAAAGTGACACTATATCAACACAACACTAAATGTAAGTGATGAAAAATCATTAGAGGAAGCAGTTGAAAAAAAAAAAGTTTCATGAGAATCAGAGAGATTGTAAGCAGAAAAGTCTTATTTCAGGCAAGGCATGCATTTACCACTCCCATTTGCCAGGAGGTGGGGAGGTTAAAGGGGGTACAACAGGCATTGCAGGACTGCCACTTGACCAAAGGCCCCGGAAGGGGAGAGTAGAGACAGTGCAGAGGCATACATTCCTGGAGTAGCTGAACCTTGAAACATCTAATCTTGGTACATAGAGGGCCAAGACCCTAGTAGAGTGGTAGAGAAAGTACTCCCAAAGACAGTCCTCAAATACAAATTAGTTCAGTATTGTTATCTCAAAATATACGGTGAACACATTCAGATCCATTTATACTTTATATATTTTTTAGATTAAATTTATAATTATTTGAACTAGTTTATAAAATCCCATTGGAATTAGATATGAATTCCATGAATTTGGAAAGCATTGACATATTTACAGATGGAGGATTTTGTATACATATATATGTATCTATATTTCTCCATCCTCCGTCAGATAGATAGATAGATAGATAGATAGAGAGAGAGAGAGAGAGAGAGAGAGAGAGAGATAGATAGATAGATAGATAGATAGATAGATAGATAGATAGATAGATAGATAGATAGATAGACAGACAGATAGATAAAAATTCCAGTACTAAAATTAAAGATTGTTGATGACAGTAGAAAAAAGAAGAGCATTGCTAACTATATGGACTGTTCTACTCTACCAATGTTTGAGTAGGAAACAGAACAAAGTCACTTAGGTAAGAAAATAGTAGAGAGGAACTCCAACTGCTTACTGCTTGCCAAAATATTCAAAATAAAATTTATTTACATCTGCTCTCCAAGAATATGGTTTTCCCCTTCCTAAAAAGGAAAGGACAGAACCATGTGCAATAAAACCAGTCTGTGATTTAACTAAGACTGGCTGAGGGAATGTCCTGTTTTACATAAAAGTGAATTAAGGAAAAAAAGCATCATGAAATCAATAAAGTTTGTTTTTAATGTGAAAAAAGTTCATAAAAAGGGAAAGAAAACTAACTTTAAAAATCATAAGAACTATATTTAGTCCAAGATTCAAAATAAAATGATATAAAAGTGTAACAATATTTTTTAAGTCATGGCTTTTTGAGAAGGCAGTAAGATGAAATGGAATATTGACAGAATAAAAACAAAATTATGTAGAAGAAATAAGACAGGATACAAATAAACAAAAAAGATAAAAACTATTTTAGAGGCTGTAAATTTAGGCAGATATGCAGACCCATACTATAAACTCAATAAATATGAGTTAAATTACTCAATGTAGAGAAAAATAAATCTGTGAGCTGTAAGCTTCTTTTTTTCTTTTTCTTTTTTTTTTTTTTTTAAAGATTTATTTATCCATGCATACAAGCACTGGGGTACAGGCCAGAGGTGTGGGGAGGTGAGAGAATCCACCAGACAGAGCAGGGGGCAGAACAGGCAGATGGACTGAAACACACTGCTGAGGGGAGCAGCGGGCCAGGCAGGAGAGGTCCGCCTGTGCCATGTGGGTCCCCTCCCCAGCTAGCAGCAGGGATCGAACTCGGGCTGCAGTGGCTGTGGTCCGCCTCATAGTGCATTGCTTAATCCACTGCGCCACCGGGGAGGGCCCTCTTTTTCTTTTTTAAAATACAAAAATAAGTAGATAAAGATAATGGAAGAGAAGCGGATAGATAAGAAGAATGGAGATCTTATTTACATGTTGATAAATTTCCTTAAGAATAAATTAAGGGAAATGACAAGGAACAAATATTTGAAAACATTTTAAAAAACCTTTCCAGAGAAAAGAGAACCGCATTTGGTAATTCTAAAAATTCAAACTATTCAGAGCAAATATCATGCAGAGACTTATTTTTGCACATTATTGCAATGTGTTAATGACAACAGTGAGATCTTACCATCAGTTAGACAGCTGGGGGAAAAAAAAAACACAACAAAGTTACTTAGAAAAAAAAGAGAGCGAGAGAGGGTAGTGTTAGACAAAAATCTTCATAAAAGTCAATGTTCATAAATAATATAAAAACTGAGACCTCACAACTGTACACTGTCAAGAGAATGACTAAGAAAATCTTAGTATATTTATAAAATATAATGTTAATAAGGTATAAAAATAAATGATTCACAACTTTAAAACATTGAAACTTAGAAGTCATGTATTTAATAAGAGAAGAAATAATCATTTTAGACAGCTCAAAAAACCCAACAGGCATGACATGGATTCAGTAAGCATGGTGGATAAGATATTTTTAAACGCTAAAGGAATAATAGATATATAAATGAGATCATTGTTAATACTGAAGGAAAGTAGGGTTAAGTGGAGATGGCAGGGGCACATATGAACCTATAGTGTTTTTAGGATTGCCTGGTAGATTCATTGATGTTAATTATATTACTCTCTGACACTGATATATAAAATTATATATTTTCAAATTTTATTTTTAGTGTGAACATTTTTTTTATTTTAAAATCCAGTTATATAGATTGTATTACATTTGTTCATTCTTTTTATACAAGTTTTATGAGTCATAATTGGCATGTAGTATTGCTCTAGTTTAAGGTGAAAGACAAATGACTTGTATACATCAAAAATGATTACCACAATAGCTTTAGTTAACATTTATCACCTTGTTTAATTACAATTTTTTTAATCTCATGAGAACTCTTAAGATCTACTCGCTTAGCAACTTTAAAAAATATACAAAGATCATTGTTAACTGCAGTCACCATGCTTTCCATTATCTCACTGCCCATGATGATTTACCTTACTACTGGAAGTTTGTATTATTTGACTATCTTCACCCATTTTCCAAAACCCATCTTTGGCAATCTGCAATTTGTTCTGTTTCTGAGTTCACTTCCTTGAGATTCCATATGTAAGTGAGATCATATAGTATTTGCCTTTGATTTATTTCCCCTGGAACATCCTACGTGTATAACATTCTATTTTTGGTAGATAATGCCCTAATTTTGAACACATTCCAAAACTTTTTTTTTTTTACTCTTTCCCATCATGTTTTATGTCTTGAGGCCTCTTTTACATATTTATAATACATTTATCCCTTGACTAATTATAATAGCTTTAGTTAATTTTACTTCTTTTACCTTTTAATCTCATGCTTGCTTTATAAGCAACTGAGGTACTACTTTTACTATATAATTACCTTTTCCAGTGAGACTTTTTCTTTCATGCATTTATTTTCTTGTCAGTATCATTTCTGAGTTTCATAAAAGTTTCTTCAACATTTCTTGTGACTGGTTTTATTAGAATTCTAGATCAATTGAAAATACTTTTCAAAATGGTAGGCAAAATAAAAGACTAATTTAGATGTCCAAAAACCAAAATAATTTATCATCATCATATGTGATTATAAAAAATTTATAAAGCACATCAAGCAGAAAATAAAATTATTTGGATTAAAATATATAGCTGCATAAAAGAATGATATCATAAATGATAACTGTCATAAACAGGTGATTTATTCTTACTATTTCCATATATTAAAAGCATAATTATCTGCCAAATACTAGCAAGGATGTAAAACAATGGTACTTGAATAAAATAAAAAAGTATGAAAAAGAATTTTAAAAATTAAAACAACAAAATGTGATGTCTATAATATATAAAAAAGAAATGCATGATAACAATAGCACAGAGGTAGAGAAGAGAAATGGAAGTATGCCAACAATATCATTAACAATATTTAATGTAAATGACCTGAAATCACAATTAAGAGTAAAGATTATTGGGTGGATGATAAAACAAGAGTCAACTAAATGCTACCTATAAGAACACAATGTAGGAGCCTCCCTTGTGGCGCTGTGTGTTAAGCAATGCACTATGAAGTGAACCGAAGCCACTGCAGCATGAGTTCGATCCCTGCTGCCGGCCAGGGAGGGGACCCACATGGCATGGCAGACCTCTCCTGCTGTGCCCGCTGCTCCCCTCAGCAGTGTACTTCTGTTGCTCTGCCTGTTCTGCACCGCGCATTCTGTGGTGAGTCTTCTCACCACCCCCCCCCCCCACCTCTGGCCTGTACCTCAGTGCTTGTATGCATAAATAAATAAATATTAAAAAAAAATAAGAACACAATGTAAATACAAAGTTACAAAAGTTTACAGAGGTAGAAGCAAAAATATCATGCTGACATGAATCAAAAGAAAATAAAGCAGTTTGGCAGTTTCTTATAAAATTAAATAGCAATTACAATATGATGCAGCAATTGTGCTTATAAGCAGTCATATTAGACATTCAACGTGTCCTTCTACAAAAATCTATAAATAAATGTTCATAGAAGCTTTACTCATAATAGCTGGAACTGGAAACAAACCAGTCGTCCTCCACCAGGTGAATGGTTAAACTGCAGTGTATCTCTACCAAGAAAAAACACTCCACAATAGCAAGAACAAACTGTTGATACACCCAACAGCCTCAATGAGTCTGCAGAGAATAATGCTAAATGAAAAAGGACACTCCAATAGGTTCCATACCATCTGACTCCAATTACATAACTTCCTTTAAACACAAAATGATAAAAATAGAGAACAGATGAATGGTTCCCAGGGTCTAAAGAGAGTGTGGGGCAGGAGGGATGTAGATATGGCTATAAAGGGGCAGTTTGAAGGATCCTTATGTGATATAAAACTTCTGCACCTTTACTGAATCAATGTCAACATCCTTGTTGTGATGTTAGATTAGAGTTTTGTAAGATGTCACCATTGGGAGAAACTGGGAAAGATTATAGGCATCTTTCTTTCTTATTTCTCACAACTCCTTGTGAATCTAAAATCCCAAAATAAAGTGTTAAAAAAAAAAGGGAATAATTAGGATCTGCATACTTCATTTTAAGCAAAGTTATCTGTCAAATGTGAAGTAATGAGTAAAGAGTTATAAAGATACGCTATTTTATTTATTTATTTTAAAAAGATTTTGTTTATTTTTGCATACAAGAGCTGGGGTACAAGCCAGAGGCACGGTGGGGTGAGAGGATTCACCAGAGACAAAGTGGGGAGCAGAACAGGCAGATGTACAGAAATACACTATTTTAAAAACATATTGATAGTTGAAGGTCTATTGTTATCTAACAAAAAAAGAAACAAAATAATATCTCAAGGATAGAATTTTCTTAAGAGATGATCTCAAAGAACTAAATCTAAGGAGTACTGTATATCTACCTACAAAACTAATATGCAGATAAAACAAACTAACCTTTTCAAGGAAAAATATGAATCAAAATTATAATTTAATAAAAGTACTTAAATTAAATTAAAAGCATATTTAAATACCAAATGTTCTTTCATAAACAAAATATCAAGAGTCACTTTGATGGCTGCTTTTTCACATTTAAATCTAAGCATTACAGAAACATGTGTTCTAGAAATTGTGAAGCTATGATAACCACTTTTGAATTAGGATATTTTTCTTTTATCACATTCTCACAGTTCTCTATTTTTCATTACTGATTTTTTTTCACAATGAAAGTAGGATTAGATAAAAATCAAAATTACCTATAATATTCCATGTGTCAGGCCTCCCTTGTAGATAGAGGGTTAATTCCTAGCTCTATGAAGTACTCAGTAGTCACTGTGGCCTGAGTTCGATGCTAGGCCAGGGAACTAACTCACATGGCACAGCAGACCTTTCCTGTCTTGCCTAATGCTCCCCTCAGCAGTGTATTTCAGTCAATTTGCCTTTTCTGCTCCCCATTTCCACTGTCTCTGATGAATCCTCTCATACACACACCCCACCCCTCTGCCTACACCCCAGCTCTTATATGCATAAGTAAAATAATTTTTAAAAATACCACATTTATCACTGTCCATTTCATTATTAATTACCTCCTTAAAGTTAAGATGAAGATTTGTAATGTTCAGTTTAACTTTACACCCAAGAATTAAACATAAGCTCATCTAAAGTGGGTAAGTTCAATAAGGCTGCATCACCAATGGTATTTATTTATGCTTTGACACCATGGACAATTATTTGGGTCTACTGTTCTTTATGGTTTGGCATTAGGTGCTGCATAAGAAACTAGACTCAACCTAGGTGGCATGGTGCCATAATGAACATGCAAACAGAGCAAGTAATTTGCTAATTCTTCATTTAATATTCACTTCAATTAAAATAAGAAAACATATCCTGAACTCCTGTATAAAATTATGATGTGACATTAGCACTTACTGTATTACAGGTAAGTTCATATTAATAAATGGCAGTTTATTAAATTTTGGAAAATTTTTATCAAAGAATAAATAAAATATTTCAAAATAAATACCACAACAAATATGCTTAGTCCAAAGCAGAACAGTAGAGAAGAGAGGTGAAACTCAAAAAAACTCAACCAAACATATTATATTTTTATACAAGGCAAACATTAAAATACCATTCTGAGATAAATTCTAAAGCCAACAATAAAGTCACCAGTATTATCCATCTAATTGTCTCAGCTATTCATCATGCTTCAGTTGAGTTTCTTCAGTTTATATATAACCTTTCTCTGAATTCTTAACATTCACAGTCAGAACCACCTTTTCTTGCAGCAAAGTTTCCATTATTAATTCTAAGACCCCCAAACTAAACCTATGAATTGACCTAAACACAATATTGATCTTATTCACTTCCCACCATACATTTTCTATACTATCGTTATTTTAAAAGCTGCTCGTAGAAATGTAATACCATATCCAACAGTGTTTCCTTAGCAACTTCTACAGTGCCCCTGAGCTACAAATCTTAATTTCAGCACGCGCCTAAGTACTTTCAAATAGTATAATATGTCTAAAGCTTAAGCTTTAGTATATACAAAAGTCAGCACGTTTTTTTTGCTGAGTATTTCCTGTAGAAACTTGTAATAGCATCTGTTAGTAGTTTCAGATAGAAGTAAGACAAGCTCCAAAAAAGACAATGAATAGCATGATTGCATAAGAATAATAAATTGGGGCTCTTCTGAATTTAACATCTAAATCCTCTTATACAGATCCACTGTGTTGGATCCACATCTAAATTTTGTTTCTGTGCTTGGTCCAAATGAAGAATTACTGTCATCTGAATAGCCTGAAATGCATCTCCCATAGATAACCCAAGGATATTACTTTCTGAGCCCCTTTATCCCAAACCACATGAATGTTTTTATATTCAAACTAAGTACAAACACTTTTGAGCTTTAATATATACAATTATATAACAGTGATTTTGCACAATTTTTAATTCAATATCTATTATTGTATTTCAAAAAAAATGGGAAAATTCAAGAAATATCCTAGTATAGTATTAATTTGCTCTTGTTTTTATAATAAAGTTACCACTTATTTTCTCTATAAAAGCAAAAGAACAGTTGTTTTATCACACTAGGTACTCAATAGGAGTAACTAAATACAAGAAAGTGTATATGTTGATTTCATATAGTTCTGATATAAACCTATTTATTCTGTACACAGAATCACTCTCAAATCTAAATAGATATGGGATGATTATAAGGAGAAAGCACTGACTGAACAGGCTATGGATTTGAATCCCAAAGTGATATTTTACAAACCTTTTTGGTAAATTACTTACTCTTTCATTGTTTTTGTCTCTGCTATGTAAATGAATGAAATGCACTCATTTCAAAAGACTGTGAAGGGGCTGTATTGTTTTTTAATTGAAGATTTTTTTTAACTTGTTATATTCAAAGAGAAAACACTATTTAGGATAATCTATTCAAGAAAGGTAGATCAGTTCAACTTGCTGAAGCCTATTTCCTCTGCATAATGATGGAAGCATTGGCAGCAATTATTGAGGCTGTTTTCAACATCAGACCGTGCCACGTGCACAGGCATAAAAAGAGTGGGAATCTGGCTACAGTTTCATGGGTAGGTGCAGCAAACTCACGAAGGCAAAGGATAAAAGACTATTTTTTTTTTTTTTTTGAAAAATACCAGATGGTTCCTCCCTTAGGAGGAACATACGGGAACCAAATAAAGATCAAGGAAAGGAATAAGAACAATAATAATAATAACAATAACAGCAATAAAGACACAGAAACCAAAAATGAGGA
>JAGFMF010011668.1:12984568-13025714 GCA_019455555.1 Galemys pyrenaicus | reverse complement strand
TGGTGCACTGGTGAGATGGTGATGGGGAATACATGGGGATTACAATTAATGGCAAGTATATGTAAATTTTAAAATATTTTAATAAAAAGAAAAAAAAGACTATTTTGAAGGTGAAATGACACAATATAATTCTCATAAGTCAAATTATGGACATTAAATAGGCATTTAAGGTGAATATACTTTTTAAGATACAACGTCTGAAAAGTAACATTGCAAATATTAAAATAAAATAATGACTATTATCATTATCATTATTAGTAGGTAATGAAGTAGGAAGTCATGGGTACTGACTCCATTCAGTGCAAATTCCTGTGCAAAAGATTTATAAGAGGGGTACTGCTACACTCTACTTTGCAAAATGAGAAAACTCATATTTATTTTTGTAAGAATAATTAGCTAGCTAGTTTGGCCAAACCGAAACTACTGAATTTTGCAGGAAGTTCAATAATAAACCACAAAAGTTCAGCCAAATCCATGCTTTAAAATATGTTTAATAAGTATTAGACACAATTTCACTCTTCAACATATAATTTGAAAATTATTTCAAAGTCTTCTAGTTTATCATATAAGTTCCTTAAAATTCAGGTAGTAAATTTAAAGAAAAACCCAAACACTCCTATTCAAATCCCATTTGCTCTCACAGATTTTTAATTAAAATGTACAGACTTCTGCAGGAAATAAACTGACACGATCATAGTCTGCAAATATGAAAAAGCAATTTCCGCTTAAAAAAATTCCCAGAACTATCCAATCCCTAATATAATTCCTATCTTCAAATATAAACACTGTCATTTTAAAAGACTGTACACTGAATTCCTGGAAAGATTAGATATCTATTGGGAAAGACAGCCTGTCTTAAAAGTCAACCCCAACTATCTAACTCTGTAGGAAATAAATAGAGATTTGCCTGGAGAGAGAAGCAAAATATTGCCATGAATCACCTCCCTCACAGCAGTCCTGAAGCTTTTAATTTTCAGCATTGCTGGTCTCCAGGTATGTGCAGTTGATTAACGGTCAACAGAAATTGAACCAACTCCATTCGGAGTCCTCGCTGTTAGCGTGTAACACTATTTCAAATGACTTCATTCTTCTTTCTGTTTTTCACTCTTCCTCTCCCCTAAATCCACACTCATATTTCTTGTTTTATTTTCTTAAAAAAATATTTGCATTATTTTATTTATGTCATGGGCATTGCAAATGTATTCTGGACAACGACTGATATAGGTCTGAGGTTCCATCTAATTGCTCTTACTCCCTCTTCCACTGTCTAAATCCTCTGTGCTAGGCCTCATAAGTAAACTGATCAGATATCTGGGAAATGATTCAGCTATGATAATACATGCAAACCACTGCCAAGAATATTCTCTATCTTCCCATCTTCTCCTTTGTTTCTTGTTCATTTTTTATTCATCACTCTAGTTCCTCTTATATCAATTATTCTGTCCTTCGTCTCCTTGGGATATTTGATTTTCATAATATTTGAAATAATGAATGCTCAGATTTTCTTGGATTCTTGCTTATAGTGTCTCCCAAGAAATTTGGCTTATAGTTGTAGGCAGAATAAATCATACTTATTTTCTCTTTTTTATCTTAATGCAGTCATATTGATTTTGTGAAATGTGTCACATATATTTGTAGACAACAGTGTCAATACATTTAGTTAATTCATCATCCACCAAAAAGTAATACTAAGAAGTATTATCTTTTGGAGTATCACTCTCACCTGCACTCTGAAATTTCGATAATAAGTCTGCTGGGCACTTCAAGGCCTACATTTACAGTGTTAAGGAGTAAGTTATTCAGTGTCAACATCAACTTAGCAAATACCCACAAGAAGTATAGAGTCCAAAGTGTCATATAACAGACATTTCTTTTTTAAAAAAAAGATTTATTTATGCTTACAAGAGCTGGGGTACAGGCCAGAGGCGTGGAAGGTGAGAGGGTTCACCAGAGACAGAGTGGGGAGCAGAACAGGCAGATGGACTAAAATACACTGCTGAGAGGAGCAGTAGGGGCAGGATTGTTCTGCTGTGCCCTGTGGGTCCCCTCCATTGTTGGGGATCAAACTCGCGCTGCTGAGCTACAGATGCTTCATAGTGTGGTGTTCAACCCGCTGTACCACCAGGGAAGCCCTAGCAGACATTTCTTGATATCATTTATGAGCTCTAAATGGAAAAATTGGAAGGGTAATTTGATCCTGACTTACCCTCATCCCAAATTCAAGGATTCAATATTTATCTCAACCCTAGACTTCCATTGCAACCCTGAGATCTGTCTTTTTTCCCTGCTGTCTCTGTAGCTCTGCCTCCTAGTAGGTAAAGGTAGTTTTGTCAGAAATTTCTGGAACACAGACACCTACCCATATATCTTATTCTGCAGGCTTAGTCAATTTTTGAGTCTTTTCATCCTTTTCATCTCCTAGGCATGGTCTTAGCTATTCTATAGAAACCAATACTGCCTCATCTCTCTGTAAAAGAGAGATAAGTGTTCAGTAACTACCTCTAGTAATAAAGTCTAGTTCTTACTACAAATTGCCAGAACCCAGCAAGAGGATGGGACGTTACCCAAAAGAACTCCTGACAATGAATAGCCCCTCATTTATTCCAATGCCTGGATTCTACCCACATCACAACCATTCACTCATCTGCCCACAGCACTGTCTTCCTTAGCTCTGCAGTAGGTACAATGTAACCAGAATCATGAGTCCTTTTTTTTTTTTTAAATACTTTATTTATTTATGCACACAAGAGCGGGGGTATAGGTTAGAGGCACTGGGGGGATGAGAGGAGTCACCAGAGACAGAGTGGGGAACAGAACAGGCAGATCGACTGAAGGACACTGCTGAGGGGAGCAACAGTGAGGCAGGAGAGGTCTGCTGCGCCATGTGGGTCACCTCCCTGGCCAGGGATTGAACTTGCCATGCAGTGACTATGGAAGCCCCACAGTGTGGTGCTCAACCCCTTGTGCCACAAGGGAGGTCCAGAATCATGAGTCATTTTAAATTCCTTCAGCATCACTGAAGTTGATGCTTACATGTTGTATACTGGCTTATATAACCAGAAGAAAAATTCCTTCTTCTCAGAGAATTTTGATTTCTCAGAAATCAAACAATTTTACATTTGCAATCCAACATATAAGTTCTTAGGTAAACACATTTTAGTGAGCAGAATGTAAATTGTGAATACATTAGTAATAAATATTTTGAAATTTTAAGTTATCATCAAGATGTTTGCTAAATGTCAATTATATGCTTTTACGTGCCTAAAAAAATCTTTCTAATATTAATTTCCCAAGGAAGTAATTTGTAGTTAATTGCACGGCAAATGAATTTTAGTGAGGCATACTTAAGAAACCTCAAGTCATTTTCTTCCTGGGATCAATAGATAACTGACATATAATAGCTACATTTTGTAATCTAATTAAAAGATTATTTGACACACTTACAGCTTTGACACATTGGATCAAGACTTTCTGAAAGAGAGTACTGATGTTGAATGCTTATTTTGTCAGGAAATCCTTACTTTCTACACTAAGGACTTGTTTCATAATGAAATACCTAATGTATAACATTTGTATCAGAAAGAGTATTGGATAATTTCTAGACTGGTTAATATTATCCATAGGTTGGAGGCTGTTCCTATCATTTGGAAAACCAAGAGTTTCAATAATTCTAATTAAATCTCAAGATTAAAAATACTTCTAAGGAAAAAAATATAATCAAAACATTGCTTATGATTACAACTTAAGTCTTTCCTATTATCCATACTAGTATTCAATTTTGTTTGAATAAATTTTGGTATAAACAAATTTTTATATTTTTGTATAACCATATTTCATGTTTACATATTTACACATAATCTATTTGATATGACTGACTTCTTCCATTTAGCTAAGGCTAGTCATCATGACTGTGTCTTTTATTTACATATTTTGTAGAATACAAATTTTTATAGAATATTTACCACTTGTAGATTATATTAATCTGGTTTTATCCATAATGAAATCGAGATTTAGAGATCTTTTTTTAGGTTGCATAGCTAATTAGTGTTAGAGTCCAGAGGGTAATAAAATTTGCTTTCAATTAAAGGTCTTAGATATCACACACTCTCTTAATGTGCCCTCAAGAGTTTAGCAGCAATATGGGGATGGCAGGTAAGTAGAAAATTGTACTCTTCTATTCTCATTGACATCTCAGTTTGTTTTATTCCTTTTGATTTTTTTTCACAATACTTTGGAGGATTCTTAATTAAATCTAAGAGTACTCATGGAGATCACATGACTTCACAAATACCAAGATTCTTAAATTTGAAAATTTTTAAAAACACACTATCCATGTAATCCAATCAATCATCAAACTCCATTTATAGTCATTAATGCAAGCAGTGAGAGTAGCTACTATTTAATACTCATGCATTTATTCATTCAGCAAATATTACATTTATTGAGAACTTACCATGTATCAGGTGCTTCTCTAAGAACTTAAAGTGCATCAATGATTAAAACAGAACATTATAGCATTTACCTTGAATTATCTTCATCTTTCAAGAGGCCATGGATTTGATAAGAAAATGAAAACTTAGAGTTGTACCTCACCAAAGACCTCATAAACTTTTCAATGTCAGAGAGAGAATTTAAATCCAAAGAGATAGGGCCTCCCTTGTGGCACAGTGGGTTAAGCAACGCACTAAGAAGCAAACCGCAGCCACTGCAGCACGTGTTCGACCCCTGCTGCTGGCCAGGGAGGGGACCCACATGGCGTAGCAGACCTCTCCTGCCTCACCCGCTGCTCCCCTCAGCAGTGTGTTTCAGTCAGTCTGCCTGTTCTGCTCCCCACTCTGTCTCTGGTGAATCCTCTCACTGCCATGGACTCTGGCCTGTACCCCCACTCTTGTATATATAAATAAATAAATCTTTTAAAAAAATAAAAATAATAAATAAATAAATAAATCCAAAGAGATAAAATGTCCTCCCTTCTTTTTCTGTCCATGTCTCTCATACCATGGCTTCATGTCATCCACTGACCCCAACCAAATATTAATTACCTCACAATTTAATAGCAGCATCAGATTACTATCCCAAGTGTTTAGCCTCTAACTTTTTTGTATACGAATCAATTCTACATACCATAGTCAGATAAATCTTCTTATAAGGCCTTCTTCATCATTTCATTTATCCACCAAAAAATTTCAATACTCATCCTTCTTCTAGTCAATGAAGTGCTAACAGCTTTGTCCATGCATTAAATTACAACATACCTACCTAAACCTATTTCTCTCGAAGTAATTTCTCATTACATGCCAAGTGTCTCTCCTTCCCCTTACAAGACCACTGTCCTTCAACCAATGGAGATAATACCCATTCCTGACTGCTAGTCTATATTATACTATATTTTACTCTTTCCTGGAATGCCCTACCCTCAATTTCAGTTATCCATGTCTTCAGAGTTCAATTGAAGTTTTCATTTATTTGTTTTCCTTCTAGGGTACAGTAGTCTCCCTTTTCTAAAATATGAATGCACCTATCTCTATCAAGTCATCTTATTGTATTCTGATTGTATTCGATCAATCTGATTGTATTTTGATAATAATTACTTTTAACTGCTTCCTTTGTCTATTTACCATGTTAGGAAATATGTTACAACTCCTGGAAATCAGAAACCATGTGTTAACTTGGTTTTTAATTTCTTTTTAATTTCTCCTCAGTGTTATGTACATACTTTATAAATACTATTAATATAATTTATAATTATGCTAACTGTATTAATATGATATTAACTAATATGTTTTTGTCATATTCAGGAATTAAATATCAACACTATAATATGGACATTTTCTTTTGAAAGCTCAGTGACATCTTGCTAATATTGTATTTAATTATAACATAACAATAGAACCTTACATTTAATCTATATTTTAACTGCTTTTTATTTAACTGTTATCCAACATTTCAATTGTTACCACATTTTAATGTTTTCATCTGCAATACTTTTTAAATTGAATCCTACTCCTAAATTTGCATAATTAACATTCTAGTACAGTCTTTCATCATTTTATTTCTGAAGTGCACTTAAAACTCACTATGAAACCATGGTCTACCTTACTCACAAACGAAAGAATGAATAAAAACAAAAATAAAATTCTCTAAAGTATAAGCCATCAAAGGATAAAATGGTGTGGTCTCTTAAGAGCTTGTACTCTAGTTACTAAAAGCAAAGAAATAACTAGATAATATTCAAAATAACACAGGTCTGATAAAGCATGTATAGGAGACCAAGGCAAAATGATTAATAAGCAAAGAAAAGTAGACAAGAGATAGAAAGAGTAAGAGACTGCTTCCTGGAGAAAGGTGCTCAGGTTGAGCCTGGGAAGATCAATAGGTGAATACTAGAAAGACAGAAAGTTTAAAGGAGGTATTCTGGGCAGAAATCATCATGTAAATATTCTTTCAGTGCATTTATACTTCTTTCAGGAATGCCCAAGCTTTCACATGTCATTACTGAGTGAATCCATGTCCTTCAGGGCACAGCACTTGCAAAGAGGGCAATTGGCTATTAGAAAATTATGTCAGGCAGGGTTATGGTGAACCGACAGGGAATAGCCAGACCAGGACTCACAGCAGTGGGAGCTGTTACAATCAGGGGCTTGAAAGAACAATAAGAGAGTAATTACCTGGACCTGGAGAACATCAGCTCTAAAAGGAGTCATAGCCTTTGGCAGAGAGATACTGTCAATCTGTTGCAAACAGGCAGGGAAGGAGCCAGGGTAATAAAAACCTTGGTCTTTCCTCCCACCCTCTGATCTCCTCTTAATGTCTTTGATGGCTACAGCCAAATGGAAGCCAGCAAGCAAGTGAGCTGCTACCCATCAGTCTGCTACTGGAGCACGGAACAGAAAGGAAGAATGGAGGGAGGTCTGGAGGAACTGCACAGGTTTTAATCTCTCACAGCAAAGAAAATTGGTTATTTTTTTACAAAGTACTCGAGGACAGCACCAAAGAAAAATACTCTAAGAATCTCTCACAATTGGTTCCTAGAACATTGTTCCCAGAGCTGAAATCTGCTGGCCACCCTCTAGAGTTCCCTCCTCCCCTCCACCAGATTTCTTTTCCCGCTTTTCTCCCAACTTGTTTTCTTGTGGTATTTCCCCCAGAATATCTCCAGTCTCCAGAGGGGGATCTGAAAAAGAAAACCAAGGTCCCAGGCTTTTCTCCTGTCTTGACACTTGCTTCCTTCCACCTTGATTGAAACTGGAATATACTCCTTAGCAGATATCTCTCCAACATATTACCTCAAACTGAAGCCCTTACAGAAAAGTAAATATACAAATGAAACAGCCCAATATTTGTTTTAGTGGTATAGTAGCAGAAAGGTGATTTGATCACATTTCACCTTTCTGGCTTATCAAAAAGAGATGACGATGCTTTCTCCTTTTACATTTTCTGCGTTTGATTTATCCCCCTTTAAGAAGTATGGATCTCATCAACACTACAATCCCTCTAGAGCTTCACAAAGCTAGAGAGTTGGAGGTTTCTCCCTGAAAATAAGATAAAGTACATAACTCCTAGCCTTTCCACAGTTTGATAAATCTCACTTCCCCGCTCTTCCAAGCTTCATCTTCAACAAAAATATATGTATCTAAAAAAAAAACCACAAAAAAACAAAACAAGCAACAATTTGCAATCACACTATAATTAAAATCTATTCTGAAAAAGATACTTTTCTCAAGAGGAAACATAACATCGAGATGCAATTCTGCTTACAACACAAAAATATTATACATTGTCACCCAGGGTGATTTAAGTACTTCCAGTCACAACTTCTCACACATTCCAATTTCAACTTGTGATGGGGGACCCAGCACCATTCTTAGGTTCAATAAAACGCTAGAATTCACAGGACCCAGAAAAGATTTTCTTAAAGTAGTAGTTTCTTATAGCACGCATTGCAGAGTAAAACCAGCAAGGAAAAGGGTAGAGGGTAGATTCCAGGAAAAGTCAGGCACAGTTTTTGCCTTGTACTCTCTCAGTGGAGTCACATGGGCAGAACATGATTCTCCCAGTATCACGTATGACACAATATTCCCAGTGTTGCCAACCAAGGAAGCTTATCAAGACATGTATCCAGGGTTTTACCTGGGGTTCAATCTTGGAGATTGGAGCCCTACATGACTGAGCTTAGCTACTGAGTTTCCAGCATCTTCTGAGGTCAAACTCATGCCACACAGGCTGGCAAAGAAAAGCAAGCGATTAATATAAATCACACTGTTTGCATGAACAATCCATGTGGCCCAAGGCCCAGAAGTACTTTTATAAGGCAGCCTATTCCAAGGGCTCCGAGGTTATCTACAAAGAACCAGTCAAGGGCCAGTTCTGAAGACTTTTGGAATGGGCAGAGTTTGGAAAGCATAGACCTGCTGAGTTTACCCTTTAATGAGTACTGTGTATGGACTTTTAAGAGGTATATATTTGCTTAAGAAAGTCTATTATGTTGGCCAGCCCATAACCAAAACCTATAGCAAGAAAGGTGTATTCAGAGCCCTGCTTCTAAAGTAACTGGTTCTGGCTTGAAAATAAAAATATTTGGTATATCAAACATTAGACATATGATTGCAGAATTGAGGCTACTGGAAGGGAAAGAACAAAAGGGTAAAAAGGGACAATGGCCTAGGATAAAGGACTACGGGTACTTTGCTGCTGTGGGTGGTATGGTGACATATGAAGGAGATGTGAAACTACCAATTTACCTCAATTTAAAAAATTAAGTAGAAAGTTGTAATAAATTAATGTGAATCATATTAATAGTAAAATAATGTTTTGGGTCTCTTATGTTTTTAAAATTTTCAAGGCCAGGTTTAGACCATAGTTCTAAGTTAGAGTCCTTTGCATATCCCTTTGTTCCCAGAAGCATTTAAAGAAAGAAAGTCTCTAACTACAAGGTTTGGAATAGTCAGTTGTAAGACAGGGCAAAAGAAAGGTAATTACCTTTTTGCATGTTGCTCCAAATAATTTTGCATTTCAGTTTTCAGGACAAAAACTCTGACATGTCTCAGTTTAGATCCAGAAAATCAAATACATTTTTTCCAGAAATCAAATAATATCACATCAAACTAACAATGGCAACTCTCTGGAGCTCAAAGAAAAGGGAGCACCTGATAAAGTGAGAATAAAATTCAATGCTATTAATATTAAAAACAGATTATCTTACATTAGTAGTAAGTCATTGCAAATTCTTTATCTTCTTTTTGTGAGCATTCTTTTTGATAAATGCTATTTTCTTTCCTACATTTATTATATTTGACACGCTATTGATTTCTATCAGAACATATTTCTGAAATACTCATCTTTCAGACAAATCATGTTGAACTAAATGGTTTTATGAAAAAGATATGAAAATGTTTTTATAATTCTGTCATTTGAGTTGTGTTCTACTGCCCCTAATGGGTCTAAAATAAAAAAGGTAAGATAAGATAGAATCAAAATAAATGAAATAGTCTTTTAAGACTGCCCAGGTTTATTTGGCAGTACTGTAACAGAGCATGCTGCATTTGTGTTCTTTAAAAAACAAAACAAAAAGACCAAATATAAGCCCTAGGATTAAAGTGACTTCTGTCTAGCAAATGCTTCTACTACCAGATTTAGCTATCCACTGTTAGAACTGGAAATTAGCCAATAAAAGTATAAATTAAATTGCATTACTTTGAAGCAATTAAATTTGCCTGATCACTTTGGCTGTGATAGAAAAAGAGCATTTGCTGTGGCAGTGTTAGATCAGTAAGCGGCAAGATAGTGCAGCGTGAGGTAAAACACTGATTTAAATGTTGCCTCAAGGTCTGGAGGGACTTGCTTTCATTTACTAGAAATAAGCAAAACACAAGAAGGTTTAGTGTCGCATATAAACAGTTATCAATCAAGATCTCCACCTAATACCAATAGACCTTAGGGGAAAGTTAAATGACTTGTATGCAACACAATGCCTAGTGAATAGCAGAAGAAACCCACAGCATGATGGGGAAGATCATATTTCATTTTTATTGAACCATTTATTGTAAATGATAAAATAATAGCAAAGATTAAATGGAGAAAATGTCTGTTGTTTGCATTAAAATATTTATCTTTCTCCTTTTAAAGATGCAAAAAGCATATACATTTATTCCAACTTTCTGAGCTTAAAAAAAGAAAGAGTAAACTTGTGGTCAAATATTGCATGTCAATATTCCTGGCCTACATTGTAAAAAAATTAACTTGGGCCTCCCTGGTGGCACAAGGGGTTAAAGTCTCAGTGCTATCAAGCTATAGCCAGCCACTGTGGCCTGAGTTCAATCCCAGGCCAAGGAGTTGACCCACATAGCACAGCAGACCTCTCCTGTTTCCCCCACTGCTCCCCTCAGCAGTGTATTTCAGTCAATCTGCCTGTTCTATTTCGACACTCTGTCTCTGGTGAATTTTCCTCCCCCTGCACTACACCCGGCTCTTGTTTGCATAAATAAATAAAACAAATCTTAAAAAAAAAAAACAAAAGACATTAGCTTGGTAATTTATCTTAAATAATGTGTTGCTATCCTGTGTCTTTGTTTGCTTAACCAAAACATCTCTAGAGGTTGAACACAATTAGTAATATTCTTTTCTGAGCTTCCCATGTAACAACTATTTGAAGACAATGTTTTTAACTCTCCATGCTTTAGCCAATATAATGTCACATCAGATCATTTGCCTAGTATTTTCATTCAGAAATTAGAGCTGCCTCCTCTACTCTCCAGGACACTAACAACTTCATAACTGCAGCATTGACACTATGAGAAACTGACCCTCCAGAAATCTCTCCTTTCTTCTCTAGGCTTGTGTGTGACTACTTTTGGCAAACATTTCCCCCTTACTTACTTACTCTCTCTTTTCTCCTACTCCTTTCTATTGCCACTCTATTAATAGGAAAAAAAAGTGCTCCCCACATTCTGGTCTTTTACTCTTATTTTTCTTTTCTTAAAAGTATTTCTCTTAGTGATATCATAACTTTCATTTTATGGGCATGTCCCCCAACTCACTATCTCTATCCCATCGCAAACCAGTGCCAGTGTTCCTTCTGCCAGTACAAATGGTGCACTGAAACTAACAATCACAATATGATAATCACAATATAGGTCCAACTAACTTATCACAAGTGACATATTTTACTCTCCTATAATCTAGTTTCCCTACTCTTCATTCCTTCACTCAATAAATAATTTCTTGACAGCTACCACATTCAAGCTTTCTTCTGGATCTGGTTTTCTTCCCTAGAACTTCTAGCTCAGTAAGCTTTTCCTCTATCATCTATAGATCAATAGTTAAGCTTCGCAGGCCACTGGTTTCTGTTGTGACTAGTCAAGTGTGCCATAGCACAGAGAGCTGTGTTATGACAAAAGTACTTAAAAGGTTGAATTTCCTATAATTTAACTATGTCACAAACTTACTCCTCTTCATTTTTTTGTTCGCTATTCTTAGCTTACAGGCTGTAGAAAAACCAGTGACAAACTGGATTTGACCATGGTCCACAGTTTGCTTAGTCTTTTATGAGAATGGAGATTTAACAATAAACAAAAAAGATAAACTCCTGCCCATCAACAATCTAAAAATTTGAAAAGAAATGTCCTATGTCTACTAATAGTAATTTTTCCCCTTCTTGTTTCACAGTAACCTGTGTAAAGTCTATTTCTCATTACCTATTTTAGCCCACTCAGTCAAAAAACATTATGAGTCCTCTTCATCTCAAATCTTCACATTATCAAACAAAACAAGTTCCTGGTAGAAAAAAAAAGAAACTCCCAAACATTAGTCTCAGTATTTAGTACCCTAAATTCTCTCAATATCCATATGTGAATGTTTATATTTTTGAATAGTTGAAAAGTCTCTTCCAAATTTACTTTTTCCCTTGATTTTTTTTTTTTATACAGGAATGTCTTTTCTAAGGCATTTTTAGGTTTGACTGGAGTATAATAGAAGTATAAAAAATGACAGCTATTAATATTCTGGTTTCACTTCAGATCACATAAATTGTTTGCCTTTTACAAATTAAACATATTAAAAGTATTCAATTTGATCATTTTAACTTATCTATTACTTTTTAAAATAACATGTTATTGAGTATGGTTCACACACCATTTAAGTCACCCTTTAAAAGCAAATAATTCAGTAGTTTTAGTAATTTCAGAACCACGCAACCATTACTGCCATCTGATTTCATGATTAGAACACTACAAAAGAAAAAACTATACCCGTTCGCAGTCATTCCTCATATCCTGCTCTTCCCAGCTCCTGGAAAACACTAATTTATTTTCCGTCTCTATGAATTTGCCTTTTTTGGACATTTCATACAAATGGAGTCATATAGTATGTGGCCTTGTGTCTGACTTCTGGCACTTAGAATAATGTTTTCAAAGTTCATCAGCATTGTAAGATGTATCAGTGCTTCCTACTTTTTATACTGAATAATATTCCATTGTATGGATGTAACCAATGTTGTTTTATCATTCCACAGTTGATGAACGTTTGGGTGTTTGCACTTTCTGATTATTATGAAGAATGTTACTATAAATGTTCATATGCAAGGTTTTATGTATGCTTTCATATTTCTTGGATCTACCTCCAGGAGTGGAATCATTGGGTCATGTAGTATCTCTGTGTTTAGCATTTGTGGAAATGGATGTGTATCAATTTATATTTGGCAGTAACATTAGATGATTCCAATTTCTCCACATCAAATTTATAACTTCTGTTTTTTTGACAGAACACTGGATCAAACATTTTTCACTTTATTTCTAGGCTACTTAAATAGCCTTATTTTTTTTCTTCTACCTTCAGTCTTTTGTCTATTGCAATACATCCCACAGTCCTGACTTCACACTACTAAGTGAAATGTCCTAATACTTTCTGTCACTGCCCAACCAAACTCTCAATAATTATCTACAACCTGGCGATAAACTGGAAACACCTCACTTGACCAGACTCTAAAGATTCAGAAGTCAGTAAAATTGATTATCAAACCAAACTCTCCAAGTTAACCAAAACTGTTTCTGTATCATTTTGACTTACAATTTCTGGGTGCAGGGCTGGCTTCATCAGCCTGGAATTTGAGTAATCATGCAGGGATTCACAAACAGGATGTCTTTGAAATCAGCTTTATGCTCATTTAACACCAGCTTGAAATATTAAAAATGTTTTAACAAGAGATCTCACATTTTCATTTTGCATTGAACCTTGCAAATTTTGTAGCAAGTCCTGTTCAGGGACGTGTCTAAGTCTATCCATTCAGCATATACCTTTTGCATCTCATCTGCTTTTGTTAAGATTGCAAAGCACTTGCCTCTGTGTTCCAAGTTAGTCAATTCTTTACATCCTTTTATGACATTAATGTGCCCCAAGTTTTCAATCTGCTTTCAGTTTTTATCTTTATTCTTTGGAAGAAGTCATGAAATCCTTCATTATTTTATTTTTAGTTCATAGAGCAAGCTGACATATAACCTGAAATAGCTTAGCAACTTTATATTTGACTTTGAGATATAGATATTTGGACATTTCTATTTTAAAAAAAAGTGCTCTCACTTAGAACAAAAGGTCTCATAGTAAAGGTTTTGATCAAATATATACCTTGATGATGCCAAGACCCCTCGGGCAAAAAAAAGAAAGTATGCATTCTCTAAGTGAAAAACTTCTTTCCTGTAAGTTTCTTTTCTATACTAAAAGGCATATATCCCTTTCAACTTTAGCCAGTACACAATTTGGGGCAGGGTAGGTAGACATGCCTCGTTTTCAAAGAAGTTGTATGCTCCATCGCAAGTGCATGTCAATTGAACTTTATAAATTAGGTATATTCTTTCATTGTGTTAAGTTGTAAGCCCAAAATTAGGAGCCACAAAAAATAATTACTAGAAAGACTAACCTATTTTAATTCTGTTGACAGCTACAACCCGAAATGGAAAAAGTCCACTGTTAAAACTAGTGAAATATTTTGTTTTCAATAAGATTTTAGGTATGTTGAAATCAGATTCAACTTTTCTGTCCAAAAAGCAAAATAAAACCCAACAAAATCTTGAAAAAGGCCAAATAATAGCAGCCTCATCATTTATCTTACTATTAGCGTAGTGTTTTGTTTTTAACTTTCTTTTGTTAGAGAAGTTTCAGATTTACAACAAACTTGAAAGTACAAAGATTTCCCATACACATGCATCACTTCCCCTACTAGCAACATCATTCAAATGGTATTTGTTTTAAAAAACCAGCCTATATCAAGACAATACAATCTTCCAAAATGTCATAGTTTATATTAGGTTTCACTTAGGCAGTATACATTTTGTGGATTTGGGTAAGTCTATGTGACATAAATAGCCATCATTATAATGGTATACAGAGTTTTTTCACTGTCCTAAAAATCTTTGCTCTCTTTCATTTTATCCTTTCTCTCCTCTACCCCTTGTGACCACAGATCATTTTGTCATTTCCATAGTTTAGCTTTTTCCAGAATGTCATATATTGGAATCATACAGCATGTAGCTCTTTCAGATTCACCTAGTAATATGCATTAAATATTCATCCATGTTTTTTGATGGCTTGATAACGCATTTCTTTTTAGCACTCAATAGTAACCTATTGACTTGATTTATTACCATTTTTTAACCCATTAACCTATTAAAGGAAATATTAGTTGAAAATAAGTTTTGTTAGCTATGAACAAAATTACTATAAACATTTGTTTGCAGCTTTTGTGGGGTCTATCTTTAACACTTTTGGGAGAAAATCCAGGAGTGTGATGATTGCTGGATTATATAAGTTTAGTTTTGTCAAAGTTTCTTCCAAAGTGACTATACCAATTTTCATACCCACCAGCAATGAATGAAAGTTCCTTTTGCTCCACATAGTTGCTAATATTTGGTGTTGCTGGTGTTCTGTGTTTTGGCCATGGTAATAGTATGTGACAATAACTCATTGTTGGTCTAATTTGCATTTCCCTGATGACATATGAAGTAGAAAATTTTTAAACATACAATTGCATACCCCTGTATATCTTCTTTGGTGAGATAGAAAAAGTTTTGCTCTACAATTTCTTTTAGAGTGTGACCTTCTTTTTTTCATAATAATCCCTGGCTGTGTTTGACCTAAGTTTAATACAGTCTTCTCTGTTTATCAGACAAAAGAATGTTGATAATTTTTTTTACTGGATCTAAAATGAGTAAGTAAAAAATGGAGCATTAAGCGTACATTATTTATCATCAAGAAAAAATGGAATTCCTGATTATTGGCTTCCAAAATTGAATTTGCAAACTTGTCAATTATCACTGTCTAATCCATTTGCTAAGTATCTTAAAACAGAGTAAACTTGTAAAAATGCCACATCAATAAAACCACTAAAATTGTGAAAGGATTGCCTCTCTTTGATCAAAATGACCTCTTTAGTCAGGAAAATTAACTTTAACTTCCAGGGTTATCAGGTACCAGTATAAAATAGAAAAAGAAATGGTCCTGAAATTTCACTGAATGGAGCTTAAATTCTGCAGCCCTGCATGTTTAGATTGAGAAATCAACAGAATAGTTTATCTTCTCTAACTCTTTCACAAGAGAGTGACTACTAATTAATTACTCATCAATAAAACTACTCTAAATAAGAACATACATGGAGAATACGTGCAGCTATACTGTTTCCTCAAATATAAAATCAGTGGCTTTTAATCACCTGCATATTAGAATCACCTATCTATGTAATAGATGTAAGAATAGTAATGCCTGAATCCTACCTTTTTTTTTATTTTTTTTATTTTTTTTTTATGTATATAGAGCTAATGGAGGAGGGTGCTGAATTTTCTTAAAGAAGCCAATTATTTCTAACATGCAGTTGGGGTTGTTTGAATTATTTTTGGCTTGTTTGGAAGGGTTTCAATATAGGATCAGCTGTATGTGTCATGGATTTGTTGTGGTCACACCTGTAGGTTTGCATGAAAAAGTCTCAATATCTTTACCACTGAAAGTTCTGTCTCATGCTAAATGCACACATTTTTCTTAAAGTAGAGCCCAGAATTGTGGTGGTGAAGTTTCTATTTGCTGTGTTTCACTTTGTGTTTTGTCTATGGGTAGGATAATTACAGCTGAGTCCCAGCAGCATATGGCAGTGGGCTGGGGAGACGAAAACCAAATGAGGACAAAAGCACAAATACAAAAATAAACATAAGTCAAGTTTGTGCTGCTGGGTAGATTTCTTTCATCTTTCTGTGAGGTTAATTAACTGCACAATATGTCTTTGCCACTCTGACGCATTCAAAGCATCCCAGAAGGCTCCTCCTCCACAATCTAAATTATAATGATGCCTGATTATAGCTGAAATTTTAGTTTAACTAGAGTTAAGTGAATCAGTCCAGGCACTTGAAATTGTACCTTAACTATTATCCTTATGATAAACTGAACCCTCATTGCAGGGTCTCAAGGTTAAGCAGGTGCTGGTGACTCCCCCACATGCAGGGTGCATGCTGGCTATGGGAAACCCAACCCCCCATCATCAAACTCATCAAATGCCCCATGAACCACATTAAACTCACTTTAACTGTGTACATAGAGTATCATAAATTTTCTTTTAAATGTTGTTACTTATCTGGCTATCATTTAATTATAACTGATGATTTTTCTATGCAATTACTGTCAATTGAGAAAAAAATGAACCCAAATATTGTTTTCAAATTATGAAGCTAGCATAATGTTACACTCTGTGAACCAGATTAAATGGTGTTTGCTTTATTTGGTTAGATTCTCTTTTTATGTGTTACATGCAACATTTCTTTTCTAATTCAGGTGTTTTCATAGACCCCTAAATTCTAGCTCTGTGCTTGTACTTAAAACATCTCACGGAAATATGGGACTTTGTTGCCTCAATTCTAAGATTCCAGAGAAGCTGAAATCCTAAAGGGACATATGTGACAACACACTCTGAACACCAAACTCCTGAATCATCAGCCTAGAACATCTGAGTTTAGTGATTAATGACCAGCTTTTCTAGTCCTTCTCCTTTCACATCAGAAGTGCTAGAAGACTTCCCTTTTTCACCCTGAAACTTTCCTTCTTCCTTATCTGCCTTGGAATCTCTGCCAACCCCAGGTGACAGTGACTGATTCCTTTGCTGTGGCAAGCCCTGAATAAATGGCCTCTGAATGTATTTATTCACGTGGTCTTAATATTTTCAACCAGCAAGGAAATAGTGGAATTGACTGATGATTGAATCTACATCTGACTTCTACACCCTGCTTTCATCCTGCTTGCATTTGTGTTTTCAAAATAAGTCTAGATGATATTACACAACTGAAGGAGGAAAGGAATCAGTGGTTTATATTGTAGACTATAGAATTTGTTAAAACTTTATATCCCAGCAATCAACCAGCTGTTTTAATTGATAAAATATCAAATATATTTTTATTTCATTTTATTTTTTAGATTTATTCAATTATATTTGACATCATTTGTAGTCCCCAGGGAGTTCCCACCACCATTTCACCCATGCACTATCACCTCAGTCCCATGTGCTCTTTATGCCCTCATCCCAGACTCTACCACACCCTCCTCCCCAATGATTCCTTTGGTTTATCTTTGACCTTTTGTTCTTGTTGTGTTTTTGGTTTGTCTATTTGCTTGTTTATTTGTTTTGGGCTGTTATTGCTCATTTCATAGAGCTCTCTCTTATTATTATTATTATTTTTGTATTGATTTTCCTTTACATTCCTCCTAAAAGTGAAGCCATCCCATATTTTTCTCTTCCCTACTGACTTGTTTCAATGAGTATAATTCCTTCTAGCTCCATCTATGTTTTTATAAATGGCCCTAGCTTATCATTTTTGATTGCTGAATAGTATTCCATTCTGTATATGTACCACATCTTCTTGATCCAGTCATCTACTTTTGGACATTTGGGTTGTTTCCAGGTCTTACTAATTACAAATAGTGCTGCAATAAACATAGGAGTACAGGTGCTCTTTTGGATCGGTGTTTTTGTGTCCTTTGGGTAGATCCTTAGGATTGGAATTGCTGGGTTATATGGTAATTCTATTTTTAGTAGATTGATAAACCTCCATACAGTCTTCCATAATGGTTGGATTAGCTTGCATTCCCACCAGCAGGGTACTAGGGTTCCTTTTTCTCCATATCCTCGCCAGCATTTGTTGTTGGTTTTTTTGATATGTGCCATTCTTACTGATGTAAGGTGGTACCTCATTGTGGTCTTAATTTGCATTTCCCTGATTATGAGGGATGTTGAGCATTTTCTCATGTGCCTGTTGGCCATGTGTATGTCCTCTTTGGAGAAGTGTCTTTCAAGCTCTTCTGCCCATTTTTTGATTGGGTTTTTTACATTGTTTTTCTTGAGTCTTGTGAGTTCTCTGTATATCTTTCTCATCAGACCCTTGTCCGATGTGTGGAGAGCAAAGATTTTTTCCCATTCAGTGGGGTGTCTCTTTGTTTTGTTTAATGTTTCCTTTGCAGTACAGAAGCTATTTAATTTGATGTAGTCCCATCTGTTTATCTTCTCTATCATTTTTATTGCTTTGGGAAATGCACCCTTAAAGGCTGAGATGTATGCCTTGTAACATTTTACCTATGTTTCTTCTATGTATTTTAAGGTTTTGGTTCTTACATTTAGGTCTTTTATCCATTTTGAGTTGATTTTTGTATATGGTGTAAGATAGTGGTCCACTTTCATTTTTTTGCATATGGTGAACCAGTTTTGCCAGCACCATCAAATGTATTTTAAAATAATAAGTTTCCTAATCATTTATAGGAACAGATATATCTGCAAAGAAGGGACCCTTATGCAAAGGCCAGAAAAGCCCTGCCCGTGGGTAAGAACCATTTAAAGTCATTCAAATCCATCTATAATTATCACTAGAAGAAATGGCTGTTAGTCACTTGAATGTCAAAAGTAATTCTCCATTTTGATGATCTGGAAAAAAATCCCTAGGGCTATAATAGTTCATATTAATGGACATTTAAAAAAACTAAGATTAATCCATTTATTGTCTTACCTTCAATTACTGCCTTTCACTGTATAATTGTTTCATTCTCTACTAACACCAACAGCATACTATAGGAAGTCAGTATTAGTGTTACAAAATCAAACCAGTAAAGAGAGAGAAATGGATCTCAACTTCAAGTTTCCAAAGCTGTCTACTCAAAAATCAAGTTTATATTTAATCATCTAAGTTACTTGTGTAAGTGGTGTCCTAGATTTAGGGCAGTCCTGGTTATTGTAACACCTTCTATTATTCTCCTTTGGTAGCAGATAGTATAGACGAAAAGAAAGAAAAAAGATAAATGTGTGGGGGGGGTAGGGTCCTATTCTTATTGTTTCTGCATACTTCTATTTATTTATTTATTTTTTAAGATTTATTTATTTATGCATACAAGCACTGGGGTACAGGTCAGAGGTGTGGGGGGGTGAGAGGATTCACCACAGAGAGCACGTTGCAGAACAGGCATATCAACAGAAGTACACTGCTGAGGGGAGCAGTGGGCACAGCAGGAGAGGTCTGCTGTGCCATGTGGGTCCCCTCCCTGGCCGGCAGCAGGGATCGAACTCATGCTGCAGTGGCTGCGGTCTGCTTCATAGTGTGTTGCTTAACCCACTGCGCCACCAGGGAGGCCCCTGCATACTTCTATTTAAATGCCATTTGTTATAAACATTCAATACAGTATTTGAAATTACATTTATTTCCCATTTACTATAAAATACACATTTTTACATGAAATCATTGATAAAGCATGCACAGAATAAGAAAGTTAAGAACAACACTGAAGTACATTCTATAAATTGCAACATTCATTGTTTTTACTATACAACTTTCAGGCAAAGTTTCTATCTATCAGTTATGTTCAGACATTATAGCAGTTATGATGTGGCAATCAGCATCCAAGAGGATGTCTCAATGTCCCTGTCCTCTGTTATTCTCTTCCTTTGGTCGGTGGGACTAACAGAAATTGGCAGAAAATTATAAAAGTAACTGTGGCTTCTGTCTCCCAACTCTCTCTCTCCATCGTCTCCATCTCTATCTCATTCTTTCTCTCTTGCATCACCTACTCCAGAAAACATTCAGCTGCCATATTTGAGCAGCACTATGCAAAGCCCCAGTTAGCAAGGAACTGAAGTCACATGATTACGTCATCTTGGAGGTAGATACTTTTAGACTCAGCCAAGATGACTGTAATCCCAGTTGACATTTGACTACAGCCTTACAAGAGATCCTAGTTAGAATCACACAACTTATCCACTACCAGATTGTTGATCCTCTGAAACTATGTAAGATAATATCTGCTTTGTAGTAACTTTTTATGCAGCAACAGATAACTCATGCATAGATAATATACATTAACTAAAAAGATAATCAGGCTGTTATGACTTAAATGAGGAAAGTTATTAGGTAACTACCAAATGAATAAAGACATGTAAAGAAAGCACTTAGAACAATGACTGGCATATAGCAAATTCTGCACAAATAATAAATAAGATGATGGTGTTAATTTCATATCAAAGAAAAAATATATTCAGAGGTTTAAAGTCAAAATGCTCACAACCTGAAAGCAAGTAAATTTCATACTATTTTGTAGTCAGCTACACCTCCTCCTAATAGAAGATATTTGAAATCAGAAATCAGATTTGAAATTTGATTAATGGGAACCTGATGGCATAGTTAAGACAAAACCATTCTTTATAAATAGGGTGACTCTTGAGTGTTTAACAGACTTGAAAGGAATCAACAACTCCTAACCTAACACTGTCAGGGTCTTTGATTCACAAACTGTAGGGCCAACTTACACTGACAGACAGGATATGCTTTTCTTATATGAGACTAGAATGCCTTTTCAGATTTAATAGCCTCCTTAGTAACTAGGGAGAAAGTTAAACCAAATTCATCTTCTTAATCAGCCCAGAGGCAATGCCTCATTAGCATTTAGCAGAAGACTAAGGAATTTTCCTACCTTCAAAACTGAAATGTGAGAATTGCTGGGTCAGAAAATAAATTTTTAAATAAGTAAAACCGAAATCGTTCAAGGAATTATTTTTTTAAATTACGCTGGTGATATAGCAGCTTGTCTTCAAAAATCTTTTAATTTTTCAGGAAAAAATGGTATTTCAAACATGTGAGCTTCAAAAAAAAATGGCCATTTCAGAAATAGGAATTATGAAAAGGGGCTGTTTCAAGCTGCAGCAGCTTCAAATGATTAGCCTTTTGAGACAGCAGGTGTTAGATTCAGCAGGGTCCTAATGCCAGGAACACATTTACATTCAAATTAAACTGCACGTAATTAGAAGTTATTTTTTCAAAGTAGGAACCCCTTTGTGTAAGAAAATAATTGCAACTCCCACTTATGCAAAATTTGAATTAAAATTTACACTTAAAACACTCATCTTGGCCATACTAATAAGGATGCCAAAGAAATGGCTCAACATTTTCCCTTGAATACTACTGTGTATTTATCTCAGTTAACTTCCCAATCCTTTATTTTGAAATTTAACGTGAAAAATCAAAAGTGTGTACCCATATGGAAAACAGTGGCTAAAACCCTAATTTTCTTTATGATTACCAAAGTTATTTAAGATTTTTTTTTTATGAGAGGAGATATAAACTTCTTTGGCCCAAGCAAAACCCCTCTCCCAACCCACTCCTACCAGCAGCTGCTTTTAATACCTCCACTGAACACATAAACTGTTCTTAACATAAAGTCAAATGGCAATTTGTCTGACCTTATCCATCTGCAATATCAACATCTTAACCACTCCCTAGAAAACATTTTCAGTTTTATTGTCTATGTCCTCCTCATATACATATATATTTTTAAAAAGATTTTTATTTATAAATAAATAAAGAGCTGGAGTACAGGCCAGAGATGCAGGGTGTGAGAGGATTCACCAGAGACAGAGTGGGGAGCAGAACAGGCAGATTGACTGAAGTACACTCCTGAGAGGAACAGGGGGCCAGGCAGGAGAGGTCTGCTGCGCTATGTGGGTCCCCATCATGGCCAGGGCTCGAACTAGCACTGCAGTGGCTGCGGAAGCCCCACAGGGCGGCGCTCAACCCCTTGTACCACCAGGGAGACCCCATATATACTTTTTAAAATCTAAACATTCCAGTTCTCTTAGCTGTCTTTTTAACCATGAGTTGAGTTGTTCCCAGAATATTCCCCAATTGATGTGTTTTTATAACCTTCACTGTATCATCTCACTCCACCATATTCACACCACTGAGTTACTGGTCACGTTCACATGTATGTTTTCTAGGGCATATATCTCTTATCACCTTCTCACCACAGGAGCCTGTTTCAATAAATTATGCTGTTCCAGTTTTCTGTCTTTTTTTCTGTACATTCTATATAGAATATCATTCTAATATTCTATTTGCTAGCATTTCTTCAAGTCATTCTTTTTTTTGTTTTCCTGGGGCTGGCAGAAGAGGGTAGTTACTACAACTTCTTTAGTTTGACTTTTCATCATTTCTTGTAAAGATTACTGTATAAACCTCCTGCCTAAATCCCTGCCTCCAACTATGTGTCATGGTTGATCAATTAGTGCTATTTAAAAGTGCCCATGACCCAAGAGCAACCCATGAATGTGTTTCCCAGCATACACAGGGACCTTGAAGATTCAGGTCACAGAACCTGGGCTGAGAGATCATCCTGGTTCTCTGGAAGACCCAATTTAATCACTTAGGTCCTTGAAAGTAAGGACATTTCTTGGATGTTGTGAGAGAAAGATGTGAGAGAGATGTCAGAGAGAGACCCTTCAGATGCAACCTTACTGTCCTTGAAAGGAGAGAAATAGGACAGGAACCAAGGAATGTGGCTTGCCTCTACATGCTGGCCAAGTCAGGAAACAAGTTCTTCCCTAGAATCTTAAAAAAAACAAAGCACTGAGCCCTTGATTTTTAGTCCAGTGACACCTGTGTCCATTTTCTCACCTTCAGAAGTATTAGAAGTGATATTGCTGTAACCCACTGTGTTGGTGGTAATCTCTTAGGACACTATAGAAAACTAATACATATATTCCTCTAAGTAATTTCACACTTCATATCAAGGACTCCTAAAATGTCAATTTGCTCGTGTAAATATGTATATTAAGTTTCCATACTGTGTAACAAATCACCACAAACTTAACTGTTAAAAAATAATGTGCATTTATTCTCTCACAGTTTCCACAGATCAGATGCCACTTATCTGAGTCCTCTGCTTAAGGGGTCAGCCAGTTTGTCATTTCATCTAAAGCTCATGTTTATCTCCCCAAATCATTTGTTGGCAGCATACAGTTTCCTGTGGGTGTAGGACAAAGACCTTTTATCCCTGTAATCTACAGCAGTTCCCTGCCAGGGACCCTTTCTACATACGGCAGATTATTTCTACAAACCAACAGGAGAGAACTGCAATTACTGCTCCCTTCTGGACCTCAATATCTTCTTTTACATGCTCCCCTGATTAGGTCAGATCCACACAGCAAACAAAATAATTCTTTGGGGCTTAAAACAAAACAAATTTGTTTATCTTACAGTTTCTGTGAATGAGGTCTGGTACAGGTTAGCTGCACTCTCTGCTCCAGGCACCAAGAGGGTGAACACAAAGTACCATGATGTCCTCCGAGGCTCGGAAGCTTCTCCCAGTTCACGTGGTTGTTTGCGGAGTTCAATTCACAGCAGTTGTGCGATTGAACCTTCTCTCCTTGTTGTGAGCGGAAGACTGCTTTCAGCCCCCACAGGTCATCCTCAGAACCTTTCTCTCACAAAATGGCCGCTTTTCTTCCAAACCAGCAAGAAAATTGTCCTCTTTGAAAAGATTTTGCTGATAAACGAGGGCCCATCCAGGATAATCTCTCTTTAGGTTATAGTCAATCGATTAAGGAATTTAATTGCACCTGCAAAATTCCTTTTGCATAAAATAATCAGGAGGATAACAGCTAGTTTTATTCACAGAACCCTACGCAGAACAGGAACGTATGCAGGCTTGTATACCAGAAGCAGGAACTGGAGGGCCCATCGCAGATTCCTGCCTATCACAGGCTGCCAACGGAGGCACTTTGCACTCCTCACACCACTGAAATAATGGCTGAAACAGAGGGTCTCGTCTATTGACTGTTAGGACTAATCCAAGTTACCAAGGGAAATTATTTGCTCTGCAATGGAAGAAAGAGATATTTTGAGATGCCTTTTGGTATTGCCACACCACAAGAAAAGTTTATTAAACAACTATAGGAACCAGAATAAGGCAGGATGACTGCAGATTCAGATCTGCAATCATTTTATAACTGGGAGTTTGTGTCCTTATACCAACACCTTCCCAATTTCCCCTACCTTCCAGATCCTTCACCATCTGAGTTTAGCAGCTTTAGATTGTACACTCACCCAAAATTTAGTTTGAATATCAATGATACCACATATACAAGGAGTTATTTACATTATTAGGAGTTCAAGAAGAGCAGTCAGATCTCCCAAGCTAGACTAAAGTGTCTTGAGAGAGGAAACAAAATCAAGCTTTGTTTTTTTTTTATTTTAGAGAGAAAATTGGGCCAAGCTGTGGAACCCCATGTGCAAGCAAGACCTTATGATCTGAAATTTCCATCAGTGCCACTGGAAGACATTCAAAGTTTGAACAGAAGAGAGAGAAAAAGGGAAGGGTGAAACTTAAAAGCTATCAGCAGGTAAACATGAAAATCATGGAGTTATATTACTTATTGCAAAGAGATCTGGAAAATCTGAGGAAGACTGCAATGTATAATGCTGGCAATCTATTTGCACAGAGATACTAACAAGACACGTATCTGAATTACTGTATGCACAATTTCCAGGTTCGCATTACCAACCCACACAGGCACACAGGAACATGAGCAATTGCCTATTTTGTTGTCTATGTTTCTCAGCACTAGACTTTGAACAACCTAAGGGTAGGGAACATATTTTATGTCTTGGTATTTCCAGTTCTAACATGCTGTCTGGCACATAGTGAATGTTCAATAAATACCAATTGAATAACTGAAATATTAACTCTTGATATGCTATAAAATTTATTTTAAAATATTCTTGCATAAATAGTCTGATGACCAGTATAATAGTTCACCTTACGAGCAATTAGATAAAATGTGCAATGCTTTAATCAGGATTCCATACTATATGTACATAGTTAGCATTTTAAACACTCTTATCAGGAATTCTTATTCCAGAGGCAGCACCTATAAAAACTTTAATTATCTTTATTTGTCATAAGCACTTAAAAGGTGTGAATTGGCAGCAATATTTAAGTGATAGAATGACATTTGTCGAAAACAAGTGGATTGACTACTAACATTTCAAAGGCTCCTTGGCCCTGGCATATGCAAATCTAAGGCTACATGGAAAATCTACAGCCATCACTTACTTCCATGCCCAGTAGTCTGTGAAGTTCACAATGTAGGACTCTGTTCGGTCCCCTGCTTGGATCGTACTGTGACATCGGAGCCTCAGGGCCCCTGGGTACACACTTAGTTGACCAGAGCCTGTGGGCCACGTAACCTCACCTCTCATCACAGTGGCTTTGTGTGTCATGCTATAGAAAATATTGGGATTATATTCTAGAGAAGATTCTTCTCTAGACTATTATCGCGTCTACTTCAAGTGGATGTTGCTTATTGGAATGCCCCAGAAGGCTAAAAGCTGAGGCATCATGGAACTTATAAGAACAAAGGAATGATTTTCTGGTGCCTGTTCTCACATATGAATATGCTTTTATATGTATGAAAATTGAGTTTGAAACCTGCTTTATCTTGATATACTAACATGCAGTGAGGTTATATGGAAAGTCTACAGTCAAAACATACCTCCCATAATTAAAGTCTACTGATATCAGCAGATGGAAATATAATAAACATAAACCACAAACTGGGTTAGATAAATTCACAACATCCCATTTCTAAAAATATACTAGTTTATCACAATAAAAAGGAATATTCCTTAAGACCCTGTCAGACTTATAATGAAGAAATATTTTATGAGGAGGATCTGTATTAATTTTCTACAAACAAGTATGACAAACTATAAGGCTTAAAACAACAGAAAACACTATAAAACACTATAGAAAGTCCAAAATCAAGGCAGTAACTCTACTTCTGAAGCCGGTAGGGAAATCTTTCCACGCCTCTCCCTAGCTGCTAGTGGATGGAAGGCGATTGCTGGTATTCTTTGTCTTACTGATAACAGATACATGGTGCTAGTCCTGTCAACATGCATACTTCTGCCTGTGTCTTTATTTCACATGTGTCATCTAATAGGACACCAGTCATGTCAGATTAGAACCCAACTTAATCTAATACCACTTAATCTTAACCAATTATACTGCAATGACTCCATTTCTATTGTTAAAAGTTTTATTTATTTATGCATCAAGAGTTGGGTTGTAGCCCAGAAGTGGAGGGAGGGGTGAGAGGATTCACCAGAGACAGAGTGGGGAGTGGAACAGGAAGATCGACTGAAATACACTGTTGAGGGGAGCAGTGGGCTAGACAGGAGAGGTCTGCTGCATCATACGGATCAGCTTCCTGGCTGCAGATAGAATCATGCTGCAGTGGCTACCCATGCTTCATAGTGCTGAGAGACTCAACCCTTTGCACCACCAGAGAGGCCCCAATGACTCTATTTCTAAACTCTATTTCTAAATAAGACCTTTTGAGAGACTGGTATTGGAGGGAGATACAATATAACTCATAGCAGTCTATTTGTGAACTGTCCCATCTGAGTTCCAGATCCCAAAAGGATAACTGATTTTTTCATTTTATATTTTTTTTCTTTTATTGAGCGAACATTGGTTTACAACTCTTTTATGAGATCACACCACCTTCATATGTATAATAGCTAATTTTAATCTAATTAGCCAAGGGGTATTTTTTAGTGCCTCTTATGTAATAGATTACTAAATCCTCAGTATTTTTTTCTCAGTGAGTTTTCAATCTAATGATAAGGCAAACATGTCAGTAAGGAAATACTGTAAAGTCGCTGCTCTAGTGGAGGAATGTGCCTCATTATGGGGAAGCATAAAATTTGAGAGATGAAAATAATTATAACAGATTGTGTTACCATTTTATTGAAGGTTTAAAAAAAAAAAAAACACATTGCACTGAATTCGAAAATACTCTAAGCTACCATTAGAACTTTCATTTTTCCTGAAAAGAGAGAAACTTTTTAATGTCTTATCTTAGAGAAAATAAGGCTAGCAGCACAAAAAGATGACTTAGCAATGTAGAAAGCCATTTTGGATGCAGAAAAGTCAGCATTTGTTTATCAGCTTCCACGTTTCTTATTTTATAAGAAGTAATCAGCATTATCAGTTTCAAGGAAGAAAATATGACAACAGCATTTTTATTTTCACTTGTCATATCAAATCATGTTCCAGCCAAGCCCTTCCCTGACAAAGCATTTTTCCTTTGCCATAGCATTATGAGTAAATTTAACAATTGAATAACCCCTTTACTATGAACTTCACATCAGAAAGTCAGAACAAAACATTCATAGCCTATCAAGAACACACACAAAAAAACATTAATAGCAACAAAACTTCAGTTTTGCTCGTAAGGAGCACAGATGAAGTAGGTCCTGAAAGGTTTTTAGAAAAGCGCTTAACCGCAGGCTCAAGCAATGGGTTGCAATGTACAGAGTTCTCCGACTGGGAACCTCTATGGTTCACTCATTTGTTGCTCAACTGGTGAGCAACCTGGCTTCCATTACTAGGATATCCCTGGCTCTCTTCAGACCCTTCCTTGGGCTCTGAGGTTCCTAAATTCTATTCTTCTTCCCTCTCATTGTCGTAGGTTCTCCCTCAGAGCTAGAGGCATGTTTTTCCAGCAGTTTATATTCTATGCTGTTGAAAGGAACTTAGAACAATGTATCCAGAGACATTTCTTTCCTATCATATGCTAAAAATATCTGTTTCTTTCTTTGTTTTAAATTACTTTAGAGAGTAGTGGTGGGGAATTGGGTGGGGACCAGAAGACCTCTCCCTACTTAGTTTTCTTCACCTAAGGGGTTCCTGGTTCCAGAATAAGTTTCATGGCCCCAGTTATGGGGGATAGGGGGCTGGGAGAAAAAAATCCATATTTCATTTTGGAACTAAATTAAATATCATATTATACTTAGACATAAAGAGACTCTAACCATATTCTTTTGTACTGTAATCTTCACTTACATATGTCCCAAGAAGAAGTACTATGGAAGGGAAGAAGCAGAGAGAGAGAAAGAGAAAGAGTGAGAGAAAGGAAAGGAAGAAATGAAGGAAAGGGGAAGAATGAGCAGAAGGAAAAGGGGGAGATGGAAAGAGGAAGAAAAAGGTAGAAAGAAAAAATGTAAAGAAAAACAGGAATTTCTCAGAATGTAACAGAAATGTTATTTATATTGAAATATTTGGGAATGCTGGCACAGAGTGTAATCTCTATAAAAAGGGGAGGTTTCATATTCCCTGCCCCACCAAATGAAGGGTGGAGCTGGGTGGGGATGAGAAGTTGAAGAAGACGTGGAGAAGAGACTTGTGGTGGAGAGAGACTTGTAAAGAAGAAACTGCTTGCTTCTCAGCTTTGGACTGAGAATGGCAGGTTTTATTTTTATTTGTACTTTGATTTTGTGCTTTTTACCGCAGATTTGTTCATTCCCTTGTGCCCCTTTCCTGTGGTTCCCCACCAGAAGTTGCCATAGACTTAGTGGCCATTTGAGCCAACCCTGTTTGTCTGGGGATTTGCCCATGAGGGGATGGGCAACTGAGTGTTTCATTGGAAAACTATTATCCTTTCTTCTCTCTCCACACACACTAATCCTATTAAAGGCTGGTTTTATGCTATGTAGGAGATAGCAAAACTTACCAGTTTAGAGGTTCTGGTTCAATTTAGAGGTTCTGAGGTCTCAGTCTGCACTGACAGTACCTGGATGATAAAAGTCATCTCCTAGCAAAAGCCTTACATGGTGTTTTACATTCTCACTGCAACCTACAGGTTCACAGAGTTTAGATGATGAAATTTATTCAAGCTTTCATCATAAAAAATATCAATTGAATCTCACCACTTTATGAATAAGATACTTTACAGCTAGACATAGATTTTGTAGGGAAATTTTACTGGATTATCCCAATGGGTCCAATATATCCGCAAGCATTCCAGTGAGACTGAGACAGGAGAATCAAATCAGGCACGGAGGAGAAGAGAAGCAGAGGAATGCAGGCGACTCTTAGAAGCTGGAAAAGGCAGGAGTGGCTTCTTTCCTCCTCTGCCAGAAGAAACTGGCATTTGAATCCCATGGGACTCATTTCAGACTTCTGTCCTTCAGACTATATGACAAATTTGTGTTATTTATATACATAATTTTTTAGTAATTTGCTATAGTAGCAAGAAGCAGCTAATATAATGGGTCTCTTCATTTGGTGAAATGGAACAATAAAGTATAATACGGAATTGAGAGCTTAGGCTCTTAATTTAGAAAGACCCGGAATATGGTTCTCTGCTCTAAAGATGTACTACATCTGATGTACTAAGCTGAACAGTTGGCTTTCATTTGTACACTGGGTATTTATGAAAAAAGGCTTTCATAAAGATTAAAGGCAATATTTGTAAAATATTTAAAATAATATCTAATTCTTTTTTTAACTAAAGCTTTTTTTTTTCTGAAATAACATTGAATTATAACCTTAAATAAGTTTTTTATAAAACAGTGTCTAATTCGTCACAAAACCTTGCTGCAAATATTGGCCAACATCATCACCTATAATATTTACTTTACTCTACATCACTACTTTATCAAATTTTTAAGGTTTTTCTTTTTACTCTTACCAGAATAACACTAAAACCAACTTATTTTAGGGAGCTATTATTATCTCTTCATTGCTATGAAGGAAATGAAACTTCAAAAGTTGAATTGAACCGAGTTATCTAGAGCCACTCTCAGAATTTTATGGTTAAATATGAAGCCGAAGATAGAAATGCTGAATCTGGGAAATATGATCCAACTATAACATCACAAAATGGAGGGAAGAACAGAAGATTAAATTGTAACTTGAATCACATTTTTTTTTAAATATTCTTTTCCAGAAACAAAAGCATAATCAGGCAATTTGTAGTCAGCTTTCTGTTATAGATACCAAATCATACTCTTGGAAAACTAGAAGGCAATTGACTTTTTATTCATTTTTAAATACCTGGAGCCATAACTTTAACCTACCTTATAAAACAAATGTGGCTTTTTATTTCCACATCAGGATATTTTTAAAAGGTTAGTGTGAAGTTCCTATAAATATGCAAGGATTTCAACAGCTAAGACAAACATCTCAGTAAATAACTTAATTGAGCTGTGAATATTTAGTGATTGAAATCCGATTACTTTGTGGCTTAATTTGTGTACTGCTTGACTGCTCTGCAGTTTCAGGCAATTTAACAATGAGACAGTATATGAAGATGGAATGTTAAATAGTGACTGAGGCATTTAAAGTAAAAATGTCTGAGAGTCCTGCTCACTTCTAAAAGCACACCACTGAGTGGGATGCAGGCTTGTTTCAAAGACTCCAAGTAGGCAAAATATAAAAGCATTTAAAAGCATAGATTCTTTCCTCCCCCACATCCTTGGATAATTAGTTTTACCCTCTTGTTGAATTTTGGTGATCATTAGACTCATAAAGATTAATAGCATGGTGTACAAAATCACTTTCACTCCTATAAAATACAGTTCATTCTGTGGTGGCAAATACATAGGGTCGTTGAGTTTTTGTGATGACTTAATGCTTTCAGAAGACATTAGGGTACTAGATTTTCTGAGTGATTTCTTGTAATCCTAAAACAAAGCTAAAAGAGTTCCTGATGCTCTATGGAGTTATACCTAAAGACACTGAATTTTAAGAGATTGATAATAAGCTATGCCAATAGAGACAGCAAATGTTAACATTCACTGCATGCCAAACAAAATGAATTTTTTCCTCAATATGTCTTTTTATAAGCATTTTCCAGAATATTTTCCCTATGTTTCATTCATTTTATTATACCTTCAAAATAAAGCCTTAAATTTTGTCCCTTTCCACTCTCTCTATTCCAATCTAAGTTACATGGACTTGTGCAAAAATTCCACTTTTTCTAGATCAATCTCATCACTACTGCCCCAAGTCCATTCTTCTCACAGAAGCCAAATGATCTTATCCAAATTGAATCATAGTACAGCCTTCTCAAAGACTATCAGTGTTTCTTAGGGAATTAGGAGAAAAATCCCAAATCCTTACCATATTCCTCAGCTCCCTTCTCTGTTGACTGCCACCTGTCTCTCCACACACATTTGTTTCTATACTGATATGTCCTCATATTGCTTTAACATGCATTAAATATAATGATATCAATATCTTATATCACTTCCATCTTACTAAGTCTTCTAAGCTGGAATCAGTTCTTCTCAGTTCGGATTGGCCACAAATCTAGCATTCAACAGTCAATTCACTGATTCTAGACTGAAGTTCTGAAGGAAGAGTTAGGTAATGTCAACAATAGCATCAGTGGAGGAAAAACATAAGTCATTGACCAAATCATTCCCTTCACCAACAAGAAAATATATTTCTAGAATGAAAAAAAAAATGCTTAAGAAGTAAAATCATTCCCCCGAGCTAATAAGTATTAATTTCTAAGCTAAATTATTCTGACAATGTAAGTTGCAATTAGCTATCTGACAGATTTTAATACCTAATATTTATTAGTTGTTCCTTTTTTGAGCATTAACATTTGCTTTATAATGATTACATATGAGAGTTATAACAAATTATGAAGTTTCAGTATAACTACCTCATCTTAAATGTATCTTTACCAATAAAGAATGTTTTTATAAAGTAATTCTTGGTACTTACAATCAAATTAATGCATAAAAAATGAATAGAAAACTCATAACTATTGTGGTATATGTGGACTAATTGTAGGAGCTAATAATATCTATCTTTAATATATTGTAACTTTGATATTTTGGGAAATTAAAATAAATTTAAACATTCTCTATTTTTTAAATTTTAATAATAGTAAAAGACTGAAAACTATTAAAAATGATTGCCATGTGAGCAAAACTACACTCAATTAGTTCTGCCCTGAATTAGCTTTTGTCTGGTTGATTATACTCTTTTGGCTTTTATATTACTGAGAACTAAGCAATTGTTCAGTCATGAAAGGCCATTTAATTGGTGGTTTTAAGTGGTCATTTGGCCTTCCTAAATAAAATTCAGAATGCCAGTGTCTAAATTGCAGTGATCAGTTAGCAACTGACTGATGGGTCATCTGTTTCCCATAGAAACAAACAAACTCTTCAAATTAATCAATGTTCGCAGGCACAGTCAGGAGTAGGAGCTTAAATGTAACTTCACTTAAGCCATCTCTATCTGAAACATGGAATTAATATGAGTCATTATACCCTGAAGTGGGGAGCTGTTTTTTATTCATATGCAAGTATCTTAAAGACTATCTACAAGACTAAAGAAAAAGGATGTGCTAAAATCCTCTTCAAAACAAAGTTGTTCCCTCGTCTATAAATACCATAGTAATCCGAGGATATGTGAGAAATTTTCTATTTATTTTTTGTCTTGGAATCCAGCTTAACTTTTCACCTTATTCTATCACTCTTCTATTAGAAGCAACCAACCACAAAGAGAAAAAAGACTAGTTTAATCTGAGTACAGTGGACACTCAGGATATACATGAGACTAGGCAAAAGTCAGATTATTAGGGTTTGACACATTTTGCTTTCTCCTTCATAACATGTTTTAGCTCCAGTCTACATAAGCTGTTTCTTGAGTTCTTGATAAAAGCAAGATTATTTCCGTCTGTAATTCAAATGTAACTTCATGTTTCACGTAGTATTATTTTCATAACAGCCACCTGACACACTAAGTTGAGTGTTCCCTCCCTTCATTATAAATACAGAATTCCATGAAGCCATTGTCCTTGGGGGCTCTGTCTGAGGCACTGCTTCATTGGCCTGCTTCCATGTCATTATGGTATGATTCTATCTTGAGGTACACTTTGTCGGGCATTTTTATTTCATTTCATTTCATGTACTATCTCAACTACTCTCAAAAGGCTGATGACATGGGCACATTTGTCTCCTGCCCAGGTATCTATTCTACTCTCTAGAACATACTTATTCTTCATATTTTTCACAAGCACATCATCTTCAATTTGTTCTAAATTGGATTCACAGTTTACTCACAACTGTTACTACCACATTTCTTTAGTCATCCCTCTCTTCTCCCTACAAGATATGTAATTTACTCCATAAAGTATGATCTAAGGACTAAAAGCTTTGACCTCATCTGATAACTTATTAGCAATGCAGAATCTCAGCCCTCACCCGAGAACTGCTAAATCATAATATGAATTATTTGCAAAGCTTCTATTTATTCTTATATACAGTAACATTTAGGGAACACTGCTCTATAATTCTTACCTTAAAAGCTCACAAATTCAATTGTCACTCACCATTCTACTGCCGCGTTCATAATCCCAGTCAGGAGTTTTCAAAATCAACTGAATATTATAATCATTTGGGGAACTGTTTATAAATAACCATGCTGGAGAATCTGATTTCATTAGAGTAGAGAAGAGCCCAGAAATCAGTAATTTTAAAAATCTCCCCCACATTGTTTTACTATGTAGGCAGTGCTGATAACCACTCATCCGGACTTAATTACCCTTTAACTAGATTGTTATTATACTCTCCTAACTTGTCCCTCAGTCTTCAGTTTTTCTAATTTTCCTTATCCCTAATAGAGTGATCTCTTTTAATATTTGTGTTTAGAAATGTTCAATTGCTTATGCTGACTCCAGCTTTAATCACAAACACTAAAGCATGACACCCACAGCCTCTCCTCTCCTAGTGCTCCTCTGTGTCACAGTCAAACCAAGTTGCTCACAGCTCACCAAATGAACTATGGTATTTTTTATGTCTTTGTCTCTGTACTGTGTTTTTAAAAAAAAATTTATTGAGGTATAATTTTGGATTTTTTTTTCATTTTGCACACTATAGATATATACAAAGAACTGTGCATGTTAATCTACACAATTCGACAAGCTTACACACATGCTAATATCAGTGACACCATCACCATAATCAACACTTCCCAGAGTTTCCTTGTGTTTCTTTATCTTTATGTGTCCCTTTGTGATTGACTTATTTCACTTAACGTGTCTTCAAATTTCAACCATATCATCACAAATGGCAATATTTCCTTTTTCTATAGCTGAATAATAATCCATTTTTCTATATACCACTTTTTCTTGATATACTCATCCATCCATCTGCTGACACTGGGGCTGTTTCCAAGTCTTGGTTAACATGAAAAATGCTGCAGGGAATGTGCCTCTGCTTTCTCTTAATGTCCCTCTCTCTGTAGCAATGGCCTTCTTTCTTTTTACACTAAAGATCTGCTCTTTGAATGTTAAGTTCAAGTATGAGATCTTCTGTTACTCTTATCCTGGCTTTTCCTTTCTCTCTCCTTGGTAGAAGACGAACTGCACTCAGTTTCTGGATGATACTGTTTTACTACCTGTATATCTCATATATAGCTACAATACCGCTTTAAGGTTGTATTATAATTGTTCGTTTTCGTGCCCGCTACCTCCTAGCACTCTGCTAGATTAGATATTTGACAAGAAACATATTAATTTATTTCTGTATCACCAGCGTTATTTGTATAAAAAGAACACAATAAATGCATATAGAATGATATACAAAGGAATAAAATCAAATTAAATTTCAGTATTCTTAAATGGTTTTAACAGGATCCATTTCATATTTTGAACGTGACCCTCTGTCATACTAACGTGACCATATCTAAATACTTAAACTTTTAGCATCAGTGAAAAGACTTGCTGATTTTTTTTTAATCTTAAGATAATTATCTTCTTGCTTGATAATAAGATTGGAAGTTTCTTTCCCTATCACTTGTCTGAAACACCCAGATGGCACCTCCCTATCATCCCTTGATGATAAAGTGTTAGTACAGTGATTATGAGTGGTTTTGGGAGTTGTGCAATACCTGGTTTGAATCCCACTTCTCTCACCTGGTTTGCTGGGTCACTTTCAGCAATCTCTAGCTCACTGTCTTCAGTTTAATGTCATAATAACAGAAAAATTAACAAATTTGACACCATTTTAAATTTTAGTAGTAAGAAACGTCTAGTTTCTCAGCTAAACTTCTTCTAAGGAATATATCTACTTTGACCTCCTTACTCAGAGGAGATACCATGAATCAATTGACGCAAGTTACAGTGGACTGGAGAACCTAATCCATATTAAAAGGAAGGATTGCCATGAATGTAAGAATATATTTTAATATAACTTATTGAATTCTTACTATTTCCGGTTTGTTAGGCACTGTGGAAATTCCTGACATTAAAGACATTAATTGGTGGAGAAAATGAAACATGCATGAAACAATGACGTCTAACATATACTTAATGCATTCTTTATGTCAGCGCCTCTAATGTGCATAGCAGCTCTAGCAGGTAAACGTGATTAAAATATCAGTACTGGAGATGAGAACAACAAAGTTTTCTAATTTTCTCAAAGTCACCCAGCTAACAGGTAGGAAGGACAGACTTCAAACCGCTCTTAAGTATTATTGGGCTTGTTCTTTAGAGCAGAGGATGATGGTTAAATGTCATCTGAATTCTGCCCACCACTGGTGAAGTAATAAACTTCAATCTTACAGTCAAGCAAGAAACTATTATCTTAAGATAAAAATGCACTCAGTTTCTGGATGATAAAAATTTAGACATCTGGACACACCTGCTTGATTCACAGGCTTTTACTTTCATCCAGGCAATTCGTCATTATAAATGTCATAACATAAACACAACCAACCTTGAGCTGCTCAAGCTTTCCCAGGTGGACCTCAAAGCACAATTTGCTCTTTCTGAAGCATAATATTGAATTTGAGATGCTATCACCTTTTATATGGTACCCTATAATTAAAACTTATGACGTTTCATTACAAGAATACAAAAACAGAAAGCTGTGTGATAAATTTTAAAGTTTACATCTTTCTGAAGGAGGAAGCAACCTGAGACTCATCACTGGTGTAGAGTCACTTCTGTGGGCTAAGGAACTGGTGTTGATGAAATGTCTTCTATTCTGAGGAGAATCAGAGAAACAGAAGTCTAAAGTCCTAGTATGACAGGCAGGACATACAATGGGACCAATGCATTTTGTTTGCTAACAAATAATAAGACAGGAAAGCTGTAGGATTAAGAACTGCTTTTTTCCAGAGATTTGGAAAAAAAGATTTAATAGGGTACAAGCGGGTGTTACAGGGCAACCCTAATATAAATCGGGTTCCCCTCATTGGGTCTTCCACCTGCGCGCTTAGAAGACTTTTAAAAAGTCCCAACTCTAGGTATACGTGACAAAAGTTATTAACAGGTTTATTTTATGAAAGAAGGGGAATAAAATAGTAATAATACCAAGGGAAAAAGAGAGCGATACAAATTTACAAATATTCTATCAGATCTTCTAAGTAATGGCGCGTTGAGAGCTAGCTCCGAGTTAAGGGAGATAGCTTTAAAGAAAGAAAGATGGCTCCCAAAGGAAGGGGCGAGCCCAAGGCTCACCTCTGGTTTTGCAGCCAGGCTGGCTGCCTTTACTCAGTATCGTCAATGGTAGCATTTTACAAAACTGTAATATATATAATATCATATATACGTATCTATATAATAACATAACCAGTAGTGACTTTGATAAATCCACTAATTTTATTCAAAGTTCTCCAGTTTTAATTGTATTCATTTGTGTGTAGATTAAATTCTACATTGTTTTATTTTTCTGTAACTTTGCACCATCAATGTACTTAACAATTGCTCTTCAGACACTCTTTTTGTAATTATAACCCTTAACTATCATGAAAATGAAATGGTAAGATCTGCTTATGTTCATGTTCCTGCTAAGCTAAGATTAGCATAAATTTATCTGTTCTTTTTGGAGAAAAGAACTGGCATCTCAGCTAACAGTCATTTATTTTATACTGATTAGTTTTAAATTCTTATTCATATTCATCATGATTAGAATCAGATAGTAGAGTTCTATGTGAAGCTCTAGTCGTCTGCTTTAGAAAGTGAACAGATTGTCATTAAGAATTGAGATGATATTTGGCAGAAACATGAAAGCTTCTAGGTCACTTTCTACATGTTCTCAGGAAGAGTCATCCATGAGAAGCAGTTGGAGCTCCAAAAGGACATTTGACTGGAAAATTGACTTGATTGATTCAAATTTGATTACATACTGAAAACACATTTAGTTCAAGTTAAGCACATTAATATATATCAGTTAGAATAAGACCCAATTGTTGCTTTGTTTTTCATTAATGAAACTTAATGGCTTTAACAAAACATTAATGAAGAAAAAATATTGACTTGCATAATTCATTTGGAAAAAAAATTAATTAATTGTTGTATTAAGGGCAACCTGTTCCACAAAGTAATTACCAAGGTTTTGATGGAGAATTGCTTTATGTTATTTATTTAGCAAGCTGTTGTTTACCTTTTTCATTTTATATTGATTTGTTATGCATATAGTTTTTTCTCCTATAGAAGGAAATTAAACATAATTTAAAATGATGATGATAACTATGTACTTATAATTGATAAATTGACTGCATTTTAATATGATGTTTACGAAATTCAACATGCATTACAAAGAAAAGAGATTACTTAGTGGTAGTAGTCTAGTATTTTCAACATAGTACTATCTGGCAAGTATTGTCATTATTTGTTAGGTAACTTGAGGCAGATATGGGATTAAATGAACTTCAGCAAGTTAGCAACACGGTTTTCCTTTCGATTAGAATTGTTAATATTTTAACATAAAGACATCAAGATTAAATATTTAATAAGGAAATTATGATATTTAATGTTTTCTGAAATGCAGTATCAAGAATACAAATAAATGAACATAAAGCTAAATGTTAAGAATTCTGATTTTCTTTCAACTTCATCTCTTTGATGACTTTGTTCAGCATCATATCTATTTATGAAAATTGAAATGTTAATGGACTAATTCTTGACAGTATATATTGCGTGATGACTTTAACTGGTTTGAGTATTAATACAATTTTAAGTATTAATACAATGTTAAGTATATATTTAACATCAATTTTTAAAATAATGTTCATTAAATTAATTTTAATTAGATCAAATATGCAAGAGGTAATAATTTGCTTTAAATTATGAAGAGGTGATCAAAAGCCACTCTTAGAAGATGACTCATGACTTGCTATGAATAAATGAAAGTGTTTTTACATAGAATCGCCTCCAAAAACTTTCATTCATTACAGAGTAGATTATTTTGCAAGTAATGGCAAAACCACTTGCATAATAGCACCATGTTTCATTAAGATAAAAAAATAATAATAATAAAACCTGAAGTAGTCGCCTACCGAAATAAATCAGCCCAGCTCTGCGGATCTGCTTCTGCTTTTTCATTACTATGTGGATATGATGGATATTTTTCAAAAGCTAGTTTAGACAAACTGTTCAGAAAGAAATGAGTTCTCCTGATCAAATGAAAATTAAGGTGAAAATTGATGTCCTTTCTCCCTCCCCCCGTGGAAATATTTAAGAGACAATTATTTCTCAGAACTGTTAAGTCCTCTCTAGATTTTTCTCCTTCATACATTATGCAGCAACCATTTTAAATTTGGTCTATCTCAGAGGGGCAAAAGAAAAAGAAAATAAATGAAGAAATGCCACTGAATATCACTCTTTCTGGAGAGAGAAGGCACGCGTCTGCCTGTGTTCCTTATTTCCATTCTTCCACAGAAGCAGATAGCTCAAATCATCTTTTTAACATTGGTTTTCTTCACTTGATTCATTTCTCAAGTAACCACAGGATGGCAGCATAGAATGATAAATCAAAATTGATCCCTTAATTCAAAATCATCCACCAGAAGTTATTAATCAGACTCGAATCCTTTCATGCCTAACACAAGGAGCTGGTAGCAAATTCATTCATGAGGAAAATGTGTGTGCTCTTTAGCCCCTTGCCCTGTGGTCGCGCTGACACCTCACCAAGTCATTTCTCAATTTAGTCCGGGAGGAACCATAACAGAATCCGTCTTCCATGCTGTAGTGTATTGCAGTGTGTTATCAATGTGAACATGAATTTTGAATGAGAAATGTTAGAGCTTCAAGAAAATGTAAAAGAACAGTGCATGACAGCCTTAGCATTTGCTTTTTAGAAATCAATGCCAAGTTTTCCATCTCTGAGCCCAATTCCTCCTCAAAAAGAAAAGAAAATGTACCAAAGTCCATTCTAATATATAAGTTACTTAGGTTTATTAACAAAGGATTTTAGATATTCCCATTATGTGCCACATAACTGGATGTAGATTGTCTGCAATTTGAATGGAGGGGTCATAAATATTAGGCACATTTTTTTTTTTATTTGGTTTGGTTTTGCAAGATTCCTCAAGGAAGATTATTTATGCATACAAGATGTGGGGTACAGTCCAGAGGGTGGGGTGTGAGAGGATTCACCAGAGACAGATTGGGGAGCAGAACAGTCTGATGCATTGAAATACACTGCTGAGGGGAGCAGTGGGCAAGGCAGGAGAGGTCTGCTGAACCTTGTGGGTCACCTCCCCGGCCAGGTATTGAACTCTTGCTGCTGTGGCTGCAGATAGTGTCATAGTGCTTAAGTCCTTCCACCACCAGGGAGGCCCACATCCACATTGTTTTGGTCCTCCATCTAGAATCCATATTTTTACCCCTTTCCTTTCTTTCACTCTTCATGGAGGATTCCCTTGTTTATCAAAGAAACTCCATTCAGTTTTCTTCCTTCGCTCTACCCTCGTGGACTCTAGAAAATTCCTTTCCTACATACCCAGGCTTGCTAGTCTTCTGCCATTTGAGAGTTCACATCATGTTTTTTTTTTTGCTCGAGATTTAATTGACATATATCATTATAATTTTTTCCATGTACCATGTACAACAAAATGATTTGATAGTCACATATACTGCAAGGTGTTCACTACATAAATCTAGTTAACCTTCAACACACAAATGTGCCTTTTTTTCTCATGACTTTCAAGTTTCTTAATAGGTATTTCTTACGAAGTTTCAAGGTGTTTTTAGTTAGTTGTTAAGGTTTAAAGTCTGCAATATTTTTAAAAATTAGTTTAGATTTAGTACTATTAGCAGGCAGAATGAGAACACCACAGGACCCCTAAACCTGCCTGCTCTAAATGGGTTCTGCCATCTACCACATAAAGCATACTCTCAGTGTGTGAGACCTTCAGTAGACAAGAATTTTAATCCAATTAGTGAGCAATAAAGAGAAAAGAAGAAAAAGAATAAATTAAAATTGTTTCCCATGAAACACCCAGAGATACCCATTCCCTCATGGGTAAATGCCCAGCTAAATAGGGTTGGCCCAAAGCAGGGCCACTGAGGCCTGAAAGCCTGTCACATGTCTAAGATATCAGGTGAGGACCAACAGAAAAGGGGCAGGAGGGGCGGGCAAGTCTGGAAGGAAAAATGCAAAAGCAAAATACATGTCAAGATAAAGGCTGCCATTTTCAGCCTCTCCACATCTCTGTCTCTCAAGTGTCTCCTTCCATGTTTGCAGAGTCCCTGGTACAAGCTGAAGGCTGAGAAGTAATCATGGCTTCTCTTTACATGCCTCCCATCCACTTGCTTCCTCCACGTCTTCTCCCAGTCTCGTTTGTTCTTTTATGTCCTTTTTAGTTTCTTCTTGATGCTTGGCTCCATCCTTCCTTGGGTGGGGCAGGGAACCTGAAACCTCCCCTTTCTATGGGAGCTAAACTGTAACAGCACCTCCATATTCCATATTTTGTAACTTTACACATAGTTCCTAGTTTCTCACGTGCCCACAATTACTTCAAATGGTATTCGTAATGCCGACACACCTCACTTAGAACAGCACTTTCCCTAGAATGTTGTGGAGTGCTACTTTCTAAGGATACAGTTCATAAAAGAAGCCCATTTGGGGCAAAAGAGCCAAAAAGGCAATTCTCCAAAGAGGGCATGCAAATGGCCAACAGACATATGAAAAAGTGCTCAACTTCTCTTGTCATCAGAGAAATGCAAATCAAAACCACTATGAGATACCACCTCACCCCAGTGAGAATGGCACATTTCAAA
>JAGFMF010011668.1:12936005-12984279 GCA_019455555.1 Galemys pyrenaicus | reverse complement strand
AAAGAATACCTGCACCCCTATGTTTATAACAGCACTCTTTACAATAGGTAAGACCTGGAAACAACCTAAATGCCCAAAAACAGATGAGTGGATCGGGAATCTGTGGTACATATACACAATGGAATACTACTCAGCAATCAGAAATGAAAAACTAGACTCATTCATGGGAACATGGATGGATCTGGACGGGATTATGCTCAGTGAAGTAAGTCAGAAGGCAAAAGAAAAATATCAGATGGCTCCTCCCTTAGGAGAAACATAAGGGAACCAAAGGAGGATCAAGGAAAGGAATAAGAACAATAATAATAACAATAATAGCAATAAAGACACAGAAAACAAAAATGAGGAGACAAGGACAGACTGGGGACACTTGGTGGGGAGGGGAGGGGGAGGGTTGAGGGAAGATGGGAGCACGAGGGACTGAGGTGATGGTGCACTGGTGAGATGGTGATGGGGAATACATGGGGATTACAATTGATAGCAAGTATATGTAATTTTTTTTAAAAATTTATATTAATAAAAAAAATTAGCCCCCCAAAAAAATTTAAAAAAGGAAGCCCATTTGAGGACTTTTACATGCTCTTCTTTTTGAAAGAGGAATACACATTAACATAAAATCTCTGAAAAATCTTACAAATAAGAACTAGCTTACCTTTCATAAATCCAGTTGTTTAAGCCCTGTTATTTACATGCATTTAAAAATATAGATTTGAAACATATAAATTAAAACAATAAAATTACACTTCAAAGCTCACATCTTTTACCTACAAAATGTGTCATTTTGTTATCACAAAACATCAAATATCCAGGCCATGTAGTTGTCAATCCAAAACATTTAACATTGATAACTCCATCAAATTTTTAAATTCCCGAACAACATATTTAACCCTTTTTAAAGTTTCTCATATATCTTAAATAATACAAATTATTCAGTTACCTTAAATGATTTTTATGTGTGAAAATTGTGCAGCACATAACTGCCACCTAATTCTGAAATATAACTTACTAATATATATTGCCATCTAGTGGCCATTCATTAGATAACAACTTGGACTCGATATGGACTTTTGTCTGAAAGGTGTCATCTAGGAATCGAATTTTGGAGAGAATTGTCACTGCACTAAAATAAATAAATGCTCCTGTAAAATCAATATGAAATGAATATTTTCTTTAGGAAAACTTCAATTTAAATTTCATTTAATTTGCCCACTTTTTTCTAAATTGACTTACTGCCTCTAAGTGTAAATAATAATTTACTATTTCAGACATTTGGATTCATCATTTAATAGGATGCTGGATGGGTCAGAATTCTGGAGAAAAACATACACTTATTTATGTTAGCTTTAACAAAGGGATTTACTTAGGAAATTAAGTGTATACAGATTTGTAAGGCCTGAACGAATGGGATGAGATAGAATGGGATGGGACAAGCTGAATATATAGGACATGTCATGCGAGTTACACTAAAGGACAAAGGCACCACAGGAGCTGCTTTTACAGTGAATGACTGCACGAGCAAGTCACCACTGCCACATTAAGGAAGTCACCACCATCAGGATACAGCCATAGTAAAAAAGCTTCAGTTTTCAAGAAGCTAAAGAAGAAAAATAAGACACCTCCAAAAGTCTTGTTTTCAGAAAATTACAGATGGAATAGAGACCAGTTCTCTGCTTCCCTTCTACCTTTTAACACCCCTGTGAGGGCTTTTATTGAATGGAACCTAAATTACATCCAAAGGCCTAAATACAAGTAAATCTGAGAAATGTATCTTTGGTCTCTGTAGTCTATGTACTACATGAAGGTTCAGCAGAAAGAAGAGGGAATGGATGCTTTGAGAGACTCTGGGGCTATGTGAGTGACATCTTTTCAGGTCTTTGAATCTGATTCAAAGGAATCTTGGCATCATCAGATGAAAGACTTTGTAGTCACATGCCCTTCCTTCACCCTCCTTTACCTGCTTCTCACCTCCCTTTCCCGGCTGCATTCCAGAAACAGATGCTGGACCATCAACGTCTACACAGCATGGTAAGAAAGAAGAGTGTGATATTGGATTGTGACACCCGGAACCTCCCTTTTTTCTGGGACCATCCTGTTACAGATTCATAATCTGTCAATCAGTGTCACATGATAGGTGCATAGGCTGCACACTGATCTGACTCGTTGACTAGATTCAGTTTCCTTTTCTTATCCAGCATTGCATAAATCTTGTTTCTGGAGCCTAGAATTTTTCCATATTTTTATTTTAAGATAGTTGTACATACTTCTTCCCACTTTGCATGCTAGGATTCTGCAAGCACCGTTATTTTAAGTATGCAAACACTAACTTTTATGATTTCACATTATCTGGCTAGTCTTTCTATTTTTAATTATAGCTGAAAATTGCCCTCTCTTCCCCAGAACCATTTTTCCCCCTTTTGCCTCTCTTGTGAAAATTATTTTCCTGTTGCACCTCCATAAAATCCTCAAGAATTCCTGTAGATTCTACTGTGATCAAAATAACCCTCAGTGGGAATTTCACCCCCTTGAATGTTTTTGCTTCTAATTTATTTTTCATAAACTGTCTCAGAGTCAAATCTTCAAGATAAAAACCTTGGTTATTTTGTTTTTACTTCTGTCTGTGCTAGCTTACAGAATACATTTCTAACTGTGGTTTTGCATTTCAGCGTTAGGATTTTTTCCTACCATTTCTCTTGCTGATTGTTTTCTTCTGAAACTCTTGGCCTCATCCTCAAGATATTCAATTTTTCATCAAACACCTCTCAACTTACGAACTTCACATACCCACTTATTAACAAGCATCAGAAGTATCTGCGTCCTATTAAGATTCACTGCTCCTCTCCAGCTGGACATCATTCCCCTCCTCACTATCCTCACACAAAGATTATAAATCCATTCCGTCATGGAAAAGGAAACTCTCACATTACACGAGGTAGTTTAAAATGGACTCTTAAATATTTATAAATATTTATATTTTAAAAATATCTCCTCTGTCACCATCTCCAATGGAAAGAAACCATGTCCAAAATTGTAATATATTTAGTGAGAAAGTATTGGTTATATGAAAATGCTATTAAGATATTTCAGTATTTTTTTCAGCTATAACATCTGTATAAAAATTTGACAAGTAATAAAATAAAACTAAATAAACTAAGTGACTGAATAGGTTTTTATATTTAAATAAGTTTTTAGGTATAAACTGCTTTTTGATATATATTTAATAAGTTTTTCTATTTTAATTAAGCTACTCATTTGTTGGTGTTTTTTTGTTTTTTTTTTTTTTTGAGGTGACCTTGGTTGACATCACTGATTATGATCCAGAAGAATAGGCTCACCTCTGTCATGTGTTCATCTCTACACTCCACTCACCTCAGAGCACTCACATTCTTTTATTATATACCATTGGGCACCTTCTCCACTTTGTTCCCAACCCTCTACCTCTCCAGTGGCCTCAATTTGGCAGTCATATTATGCTTTGTTTTGATCTAGTTTTGTCAGATTTTTGTTTCTCTACGTACTTCAGATGATTGAAATCATCTAGTATTTCTTTCTCCCTCTGGTTTATTTCACTTAGCATCATCCTTTCTAATTCCATCCAGGTTGTGGCGAATGTCAGGAGTTCATCTTTTTGATAGCTGTATAAGATTCCATCCTCTATAGGTATCACATCTTCTTAATCCAATCATCTGTCATTGGACACTTAGATTATTTCCATAACTTTGCTATTATAAATAGTGCTGTAAAGAACATAGGAGTGCAAATATCCCTTTGAGTTACTGTCTTTTCATACTTTGGGTAAAATACCTAGGAATGGAATTGCTGATTCATATAGTATTTTAATATTTTGAGTAACCGCCATACTATTTTCTTATAGGGACTAGACCAGCCTGCATCCTACTAACAGTGTATAAGAGTTCCTGTTTCTCTTTATCCTCTTCAAATTTTGTTGTTTCTGTTCCTTTTCATATGGGCCATTCTAGTCTCTCACTGTGGTTTGATTTACATTTCCTTGATGCCAAGTGAAGTTGAATTTGTTTTTCATGTGTTAGTAGGTCATTTGCCTTCTAACCAGGAAAGGTGTATATTTACTCCTCTCCCCATTTTTTTATTGGGTCCTTTGTTCTTTTTACTTGAAAAACTGACTGGGGAAATATTTTGTTCAAAAACTACCATTTTCATGGACCAAAGACACAATCTATTATGTCAGTTATTGAAAGCACTTAGATTCTTAGCACAATATGGATGTAAACTGAATTTAACATAGTATTGTATAAAATCAGTTACAAAAAGGTCCTCCCTGGTGATGCAAGGGGTTAAGCTCTGCACTATGAAGCATCCACAGTCACTGCAGCACAATTTCGATCTCTGGACAAGGAGGTGACACACATGGCACTGCAAATTTCTTTTGCCTCGCCCGTTGCTCCCCTAAGCAGTGTACTTCAATCAGTCTGCCTGTTCTGTTCCCCACTCTGTCTCTGGTGAATCCTCTCATTCCCCACATCTGATCTGTACCCCCAGTTCTTGTACGCATAAATAAATATTCTTTAAAAATATAAGACCTATTTACAATAATCTCTTCACTTGAAATGAAACAAAGAGCAAAGTTTAATCTTATATCCAAAACCTTGAAAGTAACGCCAATGTAAAGAAAGAAAAGATTTGTGGGTTTTATATGTAGCACAGCTTCTGACCCTTACCCCTCTCCCAAAGAGAACATACTGAGAAAAGAATATAAATTATTGAATAGAAATCCTGAGTATTTCTACTAATAGCTCTCAGTTCTGACATAAGTTGGCTGACACTTGGAGTGAGCAGACTTGGAAATTACAAAGGAAAAACCATGGAGAAAACCACTTTGAGTAGCAGTTCCTGGGGTTCACCTTGAGACCTAGCTTAGGCAGGAAAGTCATACACAGCATTTCATCTTCCAGGGAACTACACTGAATGGAGGATGAAACTTTAAGAATAGAAACCATAAGAATGGGAAACATCCCTAAGTAGGATAGTTTATATTGGTAAATTGAGGATAATTGTGCTTTGTTATTTATACCTGCATTCAATATTTATACTTTTCATTAATAATCATTCCATTTTTAGTAACACTTTTTAAAAAACAGGAACATGCAAAGTTTGAATGAGGCAATCAAAGATATTATAAAATATATGTCAAGGAAGTTTGTCATGTTGAGTGGTATTGACTTACTTACTTGAACACTGTTTACCCTCTCGCTAATGTTTACCCTTGTTTCTTATTAAAATCATCCTTTAAAAGTGCCAGTCAGTCATTCTCTCAAAATGACCCCTTCATTCCCAAAGGTCTTATTTGGACACATTTTTAGCCATGAAGCACTTCTTAGCTAATTGAAAAGATAATTGAAATTAAAAAACCAACTCAGAAGTCTACTTGTGAGAATATCTTGTAATTACAACTTTAATTGGGTTGATTAAATCAATACAATGTTTGAAATTACTTCCACAAAGACAATCCCTTTGTCCACATATTATGATGTATCAGAAGAAAAAGTAACATTCTTTTAAATATAAAATATAAGAAAGGTATTTTAGGCTAATAAATGAACCTGGATCAAAGATCACTGTAGACATCCTCACTAGCCTGTTGAGCAGGTCAGACTCAAAACAGAGCATCTTAGCCTTAGCCATGCCACTGAAGCAATTCATCATAAAGTAGGTGTTTTGTTTGGTTACTTTCTTGCATCATTAGAATAAGATGGCAAATGCAATAAAGTATCACCTGTTCGTTTCTGCCCCTCCATATATTTTTCAGACATTGTGATGCCTCTACAGTGTCGTGAAGAAGAGGGATTCTAGTGAGTAATAAAACTGGGGATGAAAACCCAACTCTGACTCTAACTCTGGTAATATGACATCACCAAACAGATGCTGGCATTTATTCACTACTCACTCTGGGCCAAGCAGTGTTCTAAGCACTTCACAAGTACACACTCAAAATAACACATTCAGTATCATAGTAAATCTCCATTATTTCAAAATAATTTCCATTATTTCCAAATCTCCAAATTAGTAAAATGCACAACTCTACTTGGAAAATGGTCCCCTGGACTCTCCAAAATAAACTCCCAGATTTGAAAAAAAAACTCATCTCACAAAAAGAAATAACAAGTGAGTGTCAAAAATATCTGCATGTTTAGCAAGTAATATTTTAGGAAAAAGCAAAGGGGGAGAAAAGGAACCATTAGATTGGTCTCTTCTTGAGATCTTAATCTCATTAATTTAAAAATTGTATTAAAAATATAAACTGTAGTCCAGAACTGGAGTTTTCACCTGCAGTGGGCAGGTCTGAAAAATAACTTTTTCCATACAAACCATCTGAAGTATAATCATTTGATTTAATACACTGATTTGATTTGTGTTTGGTATAAGCATCAACAACACCAAAAAATACTTAAAATAACTATTCACTACCCATGAATTGTACTGGTCTTTTATGGTATGTGAAATAAAGCATTTGACTTTAAACAGCAAAAGGGTAAGAAAGCAAAACAGTGTCTGATCTGGGCATTTAAGTACAGATGATACAAATAAGAATAGACAAAATGAATTCATAGTCACAGTTCATCATCTGTATCTATATCATGATCTTCCTTGAGGTCTTTCTAAAATTATCTAAAATATATTATTTGGACACATAAATAAACTCAAAGATAAAATTAACTCAGTAGTAAAACAATTTGACAAATATCCTCATCTCATTATAGTGAATGTCAATAAATGCAATGGAGATGATTTTTAATTTATAATGAGAGTCAGATAAATTGCTCTATTTAATCACTTTGAGAAAGTTCCTTTAAACAGTCTATTCATTAAGATTTTTCTGCATATCTATTTGATAGGTTCCTTGAAGCATTAATATTTGTGTCTTTTACCTTTCTTATCAGCGTGTACAATCAGAGAGCTATTGATGCAGAAATTAATAGAAAACTTAGACTATGGAATATAGAGAGCCAAAACATGGTCTTATTATTAGTAAATACATGAGGAGTCTGTCTAAAAGGCATGTTTTTTCAAGCACTGTAGCAAGAATGAATCAGCTCTGGATGCGACAAAACATTCAAAGATGATGTCAGCTAGTTGGAGGAAAAGCATCAATCAGATCCGCGGTTAGATCAGGCTCATGGCTGCAGAGACTTGTTAGAAAATAAGTTAGATTTCCATTGTTAGGAGTGCTACAAGATGCCAAACGCCCGTATTAGCAAGTCAGGCTCTCAAAAACACTTGCTGGCTCAGGCCTTTTCTCTATCTTTTGTGATAGTTCCATGTCACTAATGTGGGGCCACCAAACTCACATGCAAATGAGGAAATAGAGCATGCGAAGGCCAGGGTGCAAATTTGGGGAAATAGTAAATAGAAGGTGGAGATGAAGAAAAAAGAGAGGAGGAGGGGAATTGGGGGAGGCCAAGTGGAGAAGAAGAATGAGAAATAAATGGAGAAAATGAAAAAAGAGAAGAAAAAAGAGAAAGAGGAAGAAAATATTTTATATATACTCTTTTTACCTATAGTGTAGGTACTGTTACACCTCTCCTCTGCTCAAAACTCTCCAGTAGGCTCTTAGATTTTTACAAAAAAAGATTCTAAACCATTAATATAGTCACTGAACCCCATTAGAACTGGCTTCCCACTGGGATTCCCCTCCCCGCTTCTGCCTATTCTTCCTGTCTTCCTCTCAAGTTCAATTGCATTAGTTTGATGGGACATATCAAGCAAAATCCTTCAGCAAATCATTTGGGCTATTTCTCCTTTCCCAAAAACATTCTCTCCCTCCCCTATGTATGTCTTGCTCACTTAACTTACTTCAGGTTTTTGCTCAAACATCACCTAATCAAAAGGGCCTTCTGTAATCATGAAATAAAACAAAAGCTTCCCATAATTCTCTTTGCCCCTTATTCAGCCTTATTTTTTCTTTATATCATTTATGACTACATGTCATATTATATAGGTATTTGTACATTTGTTTATCTGTCTTCCCTCCTTTCTTGAGTCTTAGCTGTCACAGGAATAGAGACTGGCTATTTTATTCACTGTTATATCTTTAACATCTAGAACTGTGCTTGACAGTGGACCATGAAATAACATCTATGAATGAAAGATTGTGACTTGTTCTAGACGATAAATGGAACACAGTGAGATTTAAGTAGTTTATCTAGGTTACTTGACAAGTTAAATATTTTTTCTGTACTGAGTCAAACAGTTTTTGTACCTATCTAGAAAATAAATTACATTCAAATTTGAAATGTTTTATTTGTGTTTACATGTGTTTTTAGTTCATTTATTTGTCCCAATATTGTCTTATCCTCATCTATCAAAATAATAGTTATTCTATTGTTACATCATTGGTATGCATGTTGATGTGTAGATTGGAGAAAGAAAATTAGTTTAATTGATTGCCTGAGAGAATAATTTGCTTAATTATATTACCAAGCAAGTCTGGTCAAAATAATAGCTAGAGGAGCTTACTTTTCCAAGTATCTGTAAATATAACAGGATTAAAAATAAAAAGGAGAGAGGGTTCCTGGGTCTGAAGATCTCAGGAAAGGAAATGGATCCACAATTGTGTGAAGTGACATAAATGATCTGAAACAAGTACAAAATCACTGAATAGAAAAGTGAATGTAGCAGCAGGAAAGGGTGGCACACTGGGCATGTTCGGGATGGTTCTGGGTAGACGGGTCAAGGAAGGAGAGTCTTGGAGCCCTCGGTGGCTTTTACACTTTTTATTGTCAGTGGTGGCCAGGTACATGGCAGGCATGGGTGCGGGGGAGCCGGGAGGTTGGCAGGCCTCCCAGCCCCCTGCGCATCTCACCTTCTCGGCTGCTTTCTACTGCTACTGCTCACCTTGGTCAGAACTGTCGGTCCTGTTGGTCCTGGCGTCCTCATGATGCCCCCCATTTAAGCCCGTGTCCAACTCAGGTGCACCCACTTGCGCATGCCCAAGCACCTGGAATGCTCCAGCACCGCAGGTGTCCATCATCACAGTGGTGGGAGGGTGGAAAGACCTAATTGCTCTAACCCTACAGTGAGGAATCTTAATATTAACCTTACTGATAAAATTTATATATTCACAAAACTTTTTGCCACAAAACTAAATAGGGGAGGGGAATATCACAATAAAAACAAATGACATTAAAAAAATTGACATTTTCTACTCTGAATTTTTGATCATGAAAATTATTTGTATTCTAGATTAACATATACACATACAATTTATTTTAAATTACATGTCATCTTTCTGAATCAAGAAAGTTAAGGCTTCCAATTGTAAAGAATGAAGTTTTGAGAATTGAACTGAGGAAAATATTCATGTTTAAGTCTGAGACACCATTCTCATAGTAGATCAGATATTTTCAGCCTCAACAAGGCAGAATCACAGAACAAAAATGTGACATAATCAATTTGATTCTAACAAAATTCATATCAGCTTCTTTCTCTCTGACTTTCTTTTCCTGTGCCTAAAATAGGTCAGCTATTTTCTCACATTCCCCAAATAACTTTATAATTCTATATATCTATTTTAACTTGCCTATGACTCATATTAAGAAAAAGGAAAGACTTTTAATGTATTAAGAACATCTGTAAAATTGCACTTTTGCATGGAACTGGTCACCTCGTATCAGAAACACTTGCATCGTCCGTGAGCCAGAATGCCAATGTCTCAACAACGCTATAACCAATAATGCAACTTAACTTCACACTCAGTTGTATTTCTGTTGACTCTATTAAGGTTAGCATGGAAATCTATCTTTTATTAAATAAATGTATGCACACACACTTATATCACACAGCATATGTTTACCTAATGTAGTTTGAAAAGAAAACAATAAAACCAATAAAGATTCTGTGGGAACTTCACAACAAACATCCAGGTTTCTTCTGGAATCTTCTTGCAGCTATTAGCTTGCCCCAGTATAAAATACTGGCTCATAACATACAAAGTGCAGATTTTCCTCCCACCGTGATTGCTTTGTGCACAGGAGACAGAGAGCAATTACAGAAGCGATAGGTTGCAGGTGTTTCTGCCAATGTTTAGCATTTTTTAAATTGACTTCCAAAGATCCTTCAGCTTTGAAGTCATATGCAACAACAGTGCCTTGCTGGCACAGCCCACGTATTTATGCAGCCACAGGTGTCTCCCATTTGTGCTCAAGCACAGGAGAGGTTTGAGTGATTGCAGGGCGTGCCCTCCACTCTCCTGTAGATTCAGGAAAAGAAGCCAGAGGCACAGGCAGAACACCAAGGTTCTCTTTCTTGAAGTCTCATAGAACCTACGTCATCCAAAGAACACCTTAAACCAGCTTCGTTTGAAGGGAAGAATGTTGTGTTTTAACAAGTTGATGACCAGGGATTATCCTATGTGAAATATGTCAGAAGGAGAAAAACAAATACCTGATGATTGCTCTCATATGTGGACTACAAGGAAGCAAAATAGAGGAACAGACAAATTAAACCAATACCCTAGAAATCTGACTGCAGAACTGGGGATACTAGAAGGGGAGGGCCAGGACAGGAGTGGGGAGGCAAATGGGGGAAGCAGCTGAATGGCTTATGGTGGAGTGTGGTGTGGTAAAGGGGTGTGAACCTACCCCCCTAAGTCATTTACAGTGTTGTAAACCAATCTTCTCTCAATAAAAAATAAAATAAAAAATTTTTGATAAGAAACAAAGAGCTGGAGTTGTATCTTCAACAAATGTTTTCAAGTATGATAACGGTATAGCTAGCCATAAGCACAATGTGGTATAGCAGGTGTTGAGAACATTTTCATCTTGCTTGACACTATTTCCACCAAAGAGCTTCTATTTCCCCCTTCCCTCCAGCCCCTACTAGCCACCATTCCACTTTCTGTTTTGGGGGTGCTTTGAGTTAGAATACATTTAAGACCTCATATATATAAAATCATGAAGTGTTTATCCTTCTGTGACTGGGTTGATTTCACCTAGCATGATGTCTCCTAGGTTCATTTACGATGTAGCACTGACATAGTCTCTTTCCTTTCTAGGTTGAGTCCAGGCACTATGACAAACTGTGGAGTGTCCTCCAAAAATTAAAAACAGAACTACCGTATGATTCAGAAATCCCATTTCTTGGTACTTACCCTGGAGAATTAAAATCAAGATCTCAAAAAGGTATCTGAACTCCCAAGTTCATTCACCTTAACCAAAAAACCTTAAGGTCCATCAATAAATGAATGAATAAAGAAAGTGTGATTTATACACTTGTAAGAACTGTTTCTTAACTTCCTTTGATAATCTTTGTAGTTTTTCAGTAGATATGATGCTGCCCCCTTTTTAGTTAATTTATTTTCAAGTAGGAGTGTAGGGTTAGAGCAATCAGGTCTTTCCACCCTCCCACCACTGTGATGATGGACACCTGCGGTGCTGGAGCATTCCAGGTGCTTGGGCATGCGCAAGTGGGTGCACCTGAGTTGGACACGGGCTTAAATGGGGGGCATCATGAGGACGCCAGGACCAACAGGACCGACAGTTCTGACCAAGGTGAGCAGTAGCAGTAGAAAGCAGCCGAGAAGGTGAGATGCGCAGGGGGCTGGGAGGCCTGCCAACCTCCCGGCTCCCCCGCACCCATGCCTGCCATGTACCTGATGCCCACCTCTGATGTAGAGATCAATAAAAGCATAAAAAGCCACCGAGGGCTCCAAGACTCCTTTCCTTGACCCATCTGCTAAGAACCATCCCAAACCTGCCCAGTGCCACCTTTCCTGCCGCTACAAGGAGGTCGTATTTTTGCAGGGAACCTTCTCAGTCATGAATGTAAGTCTAGAAAGGAAATTACTGGAGATATTCAAGGGTGTTACACAGAAAGTATTCTGATCTTAAAGACTAGAAAACTAAGACTTAGGGCATAAGCAGCCTTTCTGAAGTCTCACAGACAGTAAGTTACAGAGCCAGAATTCAAATTCAAAGTCAGACACGAAATTCCACACTTCTCAGCCACTATGACCCAATATTTAACCAAATCAGTTATGCTAGACACTTACAATCTGTGCAGTGTTTTGGTTTACAAACAAATTCAAAAATAAACGTTCCTGGAGGCAAGTACACAAAAGATAGTGATTACAGTAAGTGTTCCTGAAATTGAAACTGGTTCGAATTATAATTTAAAACTTTTGTTATAAAAATTTGAAATTATCAATCCTGTTTCTTCTTGACTGCACTGCTCGTCCAACTAAGACCCCTACAGCTGATTACAGACTGAAATACCAAGGGGGAAATGGGGCGAGGCAGGAGAACAAAGAGGGAAGAAAGCATAATGGTGTAAGGTAATGGAATATGAGGGAGTTGGTGGTGGGTGCACTATGGTAATAATACTTGATGGGGTACTCTGATATTACTTCAGTTAAAAATAAACAAAAAGAAAAAGGAAATAAAAAATGAAACTATAAGTGTTTTAGTTCTTAAATATCTGCAGTTACAACCACCTTCTAAGGCTTCTTTATCAATCAAAATCAGATGATTGATAGATGATAAATACAGATAAATATTATCTATAAAGCTGCGCCCAAACAGTAATCTCCCTCCAAATAGCAAGATATATATATTAATGATGCTGATAATTTGAAAATCACCAGTTCGCTAAAATATTTCCAAACAAAAACATTATTGAGAATCTCTATTTCCATGCCAGTTTTAAACACAATTTAAACATGACCACTAAATATATCAAAGACAAGAAATAAAGTTGCATTGTTTTATTACATCCTGTATCTGTAAACATTACATTACACATCCAATTTTTGCTTATTTTAACCTGACATTTTCTTTAAAAGTAAAAGTACCTTCTATTAATAGCAAAATTAAAGCTTTGTTAAGAACATTTTAAAACAAACTTTGTTACATTTTAGATAGTTAACTGCTTCCTTATAAAAAAAAGAAAGAACAATGTGTATATTTACATTAAAAAATCAGAACATTCACTGGAAAAAATGGAAACGTTAAAATGATAATTTCTTACACAATGAAGTTGCACAATTTTAATCTTATGCATATTCAGAAAGAAGGATACTGCGTGTTGAAAAAGTTTCTAGTAAAAAATAAGACTTTAAAAAGAAAATGACCCTTTCCAGAGTCAAACTCTAAAAATCTAATTGCAGGGACCAGAGAAAAGAGGGGGGAAGAAGGGCCTGGCCTGAAAACAGTGACGAAGCAAACTGCGTAGCTTTCGCCACCACTCATGCCTGCCTCGGGGGCTCCTTGCCCTTGAAGGCCTGGATTTTCATGTTTCTCCTGACCCTCCAGATGCCTCACGGGGCTTGCCTTCTCCCACAATTCCATGTCCCCAAATGATCTTACTTAGTCTTTTTCAAAATTCCTATTTCTTCCTTTATTTTGAAAATCTGCTGAAGAAAGCAAACTCATAAATAACTCCAACTGCAGGGTGATTGACAGCCCGGAGTGTTTGCCACTGAAGTGTTATTGACAACACTGGAAGAAAGACTTAAAATAAGAGATTGATGGATTTTGATGGGAGGGCTGTATTTCCTTGGATAACATCAATGCTACTTGAAAACAGGGCAGTGACTAGGGAAATAACATTTTATAGCTCCCAGGTTCTAATTAGAACACAGCACAAATCTGTCAGTCTTCGGCCTTAGGACAATCATGTCCCACTCAAACCCTTCAATATGACTGCTCCCAGCTCACTCTGTCCTCTCCAATCTGACCAAGTGGACATGTTTATTTTTTAAATGTCAGTTGATAGGAGAGAAAAAAAAAAGATAGCTATAAAGGTTATATTTTCAGCCGAATTAATTTTGAAAGGTTTTCATTATTAGTTCCAAGAAAAACATTTCATCCCTGCAATCTTGCTACTGGAAATCAAGGGGTCCTCCCTGCTATACTCATTCACCAACTTGTTCCTAATTTGTACATGCAGAAATAAACGACATAGCAAATCTACTTTTGTACATGCAGAAATAGACGACATAGCAAATCTACTTTTCTACCTGATTCCCTCCCTCATTTCCACTGAAACTAAAAAAGTTGAATTAGCTGTATACAATTTTTAAAAACTGCACAAAAGTAGATGAATTTGGTTATCATGTAGCACATAAGAGTTAGGCTTAAGAACCTCTCTCTTGTTAAAAGCTGGATTCTTATCATAAGACATATCCCTCTCTCTTCTAAATTACCATCATCATTCCTTTTCATTTAATATGAAATGTTGCACTGGTATGTATGTACGTGTTTATATCTATATATGCATATATGTGTAAACGTGTGCGTATATGTGTATGTACATATATATATACACATCTGTGTGTGTATACATATAACCTCAGTTCAACCTATATTCACACAGAGCATTGCCACTTCATGGTTATTTTAAAAAATTGTGCCTCCAAAGTTATGCAAAAATTGCAGGTAGGTAGGGCAAGGGTGAGGAATAGGTCCAAGTTCTTAAGAGTTGCAAAATTCTTAAATTAATAGTCTTAATTATCCTTGTGAAAAATTGTCTTCAACTAATGGTACCTAATATTTGTTGTCTATTACTTAAACTGTCACTTAAAGTGAATATACAAAAATGTGTATTTAGATTTATCATAAGATTACCATTCATTATTTTAAGTTTGTACATCATTGTTTTGGGGTATTTTGCAAGGCCTTTTGGGGGGGGGGTCTATCATGTGAATAAACTTGAGCAACACTAAACTAAAGCCATGCTTGGAAGATGCTATAAATTGCACCAAAGATTAAAGTTTCTCTGTATTCTTTTTATTTTTATAGAATTTTGTAACATTTAATGAGGAGTGTTTTATTAAAATATTTTATTTGAAGTATTTTATTTGAAAATGGTAGTGAATGAAAATGCATGCTTATCTCTTGTTGCTAATCAACTAATATGGGAATCTGTTTCTTCAAACGATATGACGTGACCACAATTCACGTATGGATAACATTCTAATTACAATGACCATAGAGCTACAGAGAAAAAAAAAGCCACAGGTGCTAAACTTGCAAATGAAAATATGAATGTACAATACTCCAGAGAAGAAAAACAATTTTTTCTCTGCATAATCTGCATTACTAGCAAATTATCAACATTAGTCCTGAATCCCAGGGGTAAAAAATGTTAAGACTGTGATTACAACCTCAGTAGATTTTTAGTATTTTTCATTAAAATACTGGCAACAACTCTGTATGGTGAGTATCATTTTGTTTCTTGAGAATAAGGAAATGTAGATATATTCCTCATAATAATCCTTTTGTAAACCATAAAGCATATTTTCAAAAGTGGAAAAAAACCCACATTTTTTTGAGCTACCCTTTCCTGGTGTGCTTTAACTTACGGCTATATATTTTTGAGACCTTACTAAGGCAATCAAATAGATAAGATTGCTCTTTATGATATTGTTTCTAACCAGAATGGAAAGAAAATTCTAGTACTCATAGGAGTTACCAAGTGCCACCAACTTTTTTAGAGCTAAAATATTCAGCACAATTTGCCACAGTGTTTGATAAAATCCTATTATATTTAAATTAAATCTGGATCAAGAACAGAATTTCTAACCCAGATAATTATTCTACCATATTCAATCAAGTACAGATTAGCTATTGTTGAAGTGTAAAGGAAAGAAGGCCTATTATAGACCTTGATTTGAATGGTACAGTGTGAGATTTGTTAGTTGTCTATTTACTCAGGAGTAAAAAGGACAAAATATATTCTAACACTTTAAACTTCTTAGAAAAGAGAAACAATAGATTTCTATAAAAATACAAATTGGAAATAGCAAAATTAGAATTTCTGAAAAATTCCTACACATATATGCACAGCTAATGCATATATATGCATACTTAATGCATCGAGATTGAATATTATAATAATCCCTTTGGAAATCTCCAGAATGTCTGAAAAGACATGTCTGATTGTAACATTTTAAAATTAACTCTTTGTGCATGTTTCTGCTAATGGAGTAAATTTGGCTTCCAAATTATTTAAAAAGTCAAAGCAATCTTCTTCCTGTTTTTCACTGCAACAACCTACAGAACCAGCAGGAGATCCTCTTCCTTCATAGTTATATGTAAGGACATAATCTTGACATGAGGTGTGGTGTTCATTCTGATTACACAGATGCAACTTCTGCAAAATAAAATAAGGATTGTATTATTGTTTTAAAAACACTTAAACATATGAACATAAAATGTATTTTTTATTTACCTTTTATGTTTAATTTTTTAACCAGTGTGTCCTCTAATGGAGTCCTACATATAAAAAATGCACATGATTGGTCGATATCGCAACCGTACCATAAAGTCAATTTTACATTTATACTACTCCATACAAATACAAGAATCACATATACATATACTGTATTTAAGTACATTTTAGTTATCATTAAAGGATTATCCTCCAATTTTATATCTAGAGGTCAAGTTAGTCCACAATGGTGTCAATATGTGAGGCAAATAAAAAAATATACCTTGGATAGTCAAATAATCATAATTTTGAGTGAGAGGGCTTTGTCAATTAGCATATGTCCTTGAGCAAATCACTAAATATTGTGAAGTTTCACTCTCTGTGTTTAAAATGGAGATGCAGGCTATCTCACAAGATTATTATTAAATGGTGAGATAACAGTGCATGAAAAACACCATTAGACCCAACACATAGTAAATACCCAACAAATGGTAACCAAAACAGCTCTCATATGCAGTTATGTAACACATAAAGATTACCATACTTTACAGAATAATGAATCCAAGGTAGCCAAAACAAAGAGATGCACAGAGCATTTCAATGAAATTGATAATCTGCAAACCCCACAATGAGGAAACCAGGTCTTTGGAATGGTAAGTCCCAGTATTTTTCCATATCTGCCTTTACTTTTTGTTATTGGACCACCTGCCAACTTGTCTAATTCCTTTACCTTCTCCTTCCTTAACCCATTCCCTCTTTAACCCAGACATTATCTCTGACTTATATCATCAAGTGTCTTTCTTCATAACCCAAGTAGCCTTATCTTACCTGTTGCACACATGGAAAAATACTTCTAAAAGTGCTTAAGTGCTCCTTCTCAACCTGATCTTACATGAATACTAACTGCCTAGAAACAGAAAAAAGATTAGCACTGGAATCTGACAAGCAAAAAACCATGACCATGAATTAAGCTACAGCCACGTCACAGAATATTGCCCATTGCAGTCCCTCAAAGGACCAGAAACACAGGCTCCTGGTCCTATCTTTGTGTGACGATGATACCGGCACCCTCTGCTAAGAGAAGGGAATAGTGAGTACCAGAAAAAGTATTTAATCCAGTGATTCTCTACTTGAATCACCTAAAAGCTTTAAAGACAAAAAATGTCAAACCAATTATATCTGAATCTTTCAAAGTGAAACACAGACATTAGCTTTGAAAGATTCCCCAAAGGATTTTGATGTACTGCCAGGGCAGAAAATCCCGTACTTAATCCCTCCTTTCTTCCCACAGTCTTGGTTTCCTTTGAATAAAAGTACTTTATGTTTTCATGGTGTTGTGTTAAAAATAACTCATATAGATCATATTATTTATATGTTCACCTTAGAATTGTATACAGAGCCTCCCTGGTGGTGCAAGGCATGAAGTCTCAGCACTATTAAGCCCTATCTTCAGCTACTGCAGCACAAGTTCAATTCCCGGCCAGGGAGGGGATCCACATGGCACAGCAGACCTCTCCTGCCTCGCCTGCTACTCCCCTCAGCAGTGTATTTCAGTCCATCTGCCTATTATGCTCCCCACTCTGTCTCTGGTGAATCCTCTCACACCCCCCCCACCTCTGGCCTGCACCCCAGCTCTTGTATGCACAAATAAATCTTAAAAAACAATACAAAACCAGAACTGTAAGCAGATGCTCAGTTTTCACAGAGAAAAGCTGATGTGATTTGGGGACCACTGTGATTGTGAGGAATGAGTTTCTTTATATTCTCCTATATCAAGAGGATTTGTAAGGTAAATACACATCTTAAAATGAAAATGTAACTTTGGGAGGAATATTAGAAACACCCAAGTTTTATGAGATTTTAGAAAGAAGAATATGACAGATGAAATAAAATCCCTCTTATAATAAGCAATATGACATTATTTATTTATTATAATGTACATTTACATTATTATAATATAAAGAGCAGGGGGTTAAAATGACCAGAGTGGAGAAAAGGAGGACACCCTGAAGAGAATGGAAAAGCAGGTGAGCAGTGTATGTTAATTTCTGTGTCCTACTGTTGTCCACCAGGACATTTAAATTACACAGTCAAATCTCTTAGGAAAACTCACTTCACCAAGTCGGGGCTGAGTGAAATTATGCCACTCGGAATAAGTGTGTCTGCAGGTGTCCATCTCCACATGTCCTCCCCTGCAGGAGTCCAGGGTGTGATGATGACAGACCCCCCGGCAGGAGTCCAAGGTCTGGTGGCCTCTGACCATCTCCATGGTATCCGGCCCTCCATTTTTCACTCCTGATCCCAGAGTACCACAAAAGCCTTGGCAGGAGTTGTTGGCTGTCTGGGTCATAAACCCATTGGCAGAACACTGAAACAAAATAAAACAATGCAATTTTGGAGGAAATAGATTCCAGGAAAAACCACAAGAAGGCAGTGGAGAGAAAATGTGGGCTTAATCTTTTATTCATTGATTCACTAATTCATTCATTCAACAAACATTTATCATTCTCCAATTAAAAGCCCAGTCTAGGGAGGCAAAGACAGATATGGTCTCTCAGTGGCTCCAAAAAGTTCTTCCAGTGAGAAAGAAAAATTACTCTATGGTAATTACTTTAAGGATGTGATTACTGTGAAAAAAAGGTAAATAGCAAATGCTAGAGTTTGAAAAGCATTAAAAATCAAACCCAGAGAGAGTAGGTGGGTAGACTGGGGAATTCTGAATTGAGGAGTTCTTCATAAAAAGTGGGAAGGATTCATTACCTGAGGAGAATCTAGAGACAAGGACAATCAGGGGCTTTTGTGGTCCTCAATTCAGTCTGTTTTGAATGACTACCACAGAGTTCAGAGGAAACTGGAAAGTTTCTAAAAGGCCACAGGATCTAAAGATCTATACAATGGGCTAAAAGTTCACGCTATCGTGAAGGTCAGGGGGATTCAAAGTTGGGTTTTAATAACAGGGAGGAACACATTTTCAACAGCTATTCTGGACAATAATGTGAAACACAGTAAGCAGACAAGTTTAGAGTCATGAGATCCCAGAGGTCACTGAATTACTCTAGGTGATAAATAATGACAGACACTAAAGCGGAGTAGTGATCATTAAAAGAAGCGGAAAGACTTCATTGCGAGGTTACTGGTGGCTAATGGGATGAGGCAGCAAAGGGCGAGGTCAGGAATATTTCTGTGTGTGCTGCTTGTGTCACTCGAGGGATGACAGGAATCACTGGTGTGAGGAAGAAGACGAGCTGTGGGCAAGAGGAAGGTGAGCAATTCAATTACTGGCATGGTGAACCGGAACAACTGGTGGGACGTCCAAGATGAGTGTGTAAATATGTGGATCTGGAACAAAGATGGGAGCTCTGAGCCGGAGACAGCATCCTGGGAGTGACCAGCCAATAGGCAATAGTTGAAGTCGTGGGAATAAAAGAGATGACCCGGAGAAAACTGAAGACTAAAAGAAAAGAAGGTTAATAACAGGATCACGAGAAAAGTCATGTTTTAAGAGGTGGCTAAATGAATTAGACTATGACAGACTTGATCTGGAATAACTACTGACAAGGTTGAAGAACCTGAGAAGAAAGTGCTCTGAAAGGAAGCAGAGAATGTTCGGTGTCGCGGTCAGCAATGTAGAAAAAATGCAAAGTCGAAGAACTGGTTCAAATAAAGTAAGCAGCCATTGGACTCAGTAAAAAAAGTGGCCATTCATAATCTTTGTTAAGTATTTCCAGGGAATGTGGCATGAACAAAAAGTAATGTCATAGAGAAATGGAGTATAATTGTTTTCTTTCCAAAAAGTTCAGTTTTAAAGAAAACAAACCAGCTGTGGAGGGAGCTAGAGGGGAAAAAAAGAGTCAAGGGTATAATTAAAATGAAAAAGACTTCAAAGAATATGTAAAAGAAAGATAAAGACTTTATTAAGAATTAATACAAAAGTTTTATACCAACCCTCTGGCTACATACAGGTGAGAAGTTCAATTACAGCAGTAACCTCATCAGGTCAGTTCTAGCTAAGGATACTTGCAGAACAAGATCGCCATTATGGATCCACTGTACCAATTTATGGTGTTCCTTTTCCTATTTAATATTCATAGATGTTAACTAACTGGAGTTTTCAAGTTCAGATGATTTATTGACTAGCTAATATATTCATAAAAGTCACAATCACATTGCCTTAGGGGTAAAAAAAGGAGACGAAAGCTGAAAAGTAGCCATTAGGTGGCGCTGCTACCTTATTTTGTAGTATGTTGTTGCTACAGTAAATTTGTATTATTAAAAAATAAATGAAAGACACTTTAAATTATTAAATCTCCTTAATGTTATAACTTTGTGTGCGTGTTTATATAACATTCTTTCTGTTCTCTGTTTCTTTCTACTCACTTCCATGTGTGTTCCCCAAATACATTCTCACCAGGATATCAACAATTCCTTTACATATCGATGATTTCTAGATTTACTTTTCCAGCCGTGATTTTTCATCCACTACCTAAACTATTTGAATGTCTAATTCAGATGCAAAACTGGTTTATTCATTGTTTTAGGACAATGTTTGTTGAAATGAGTTGTATTTTGTAAAAATGTGACATAAATTAATAATTCCAAACTTTTTGAGAAATTCTCCTAACACAGAACAGATAAATGGATGTGAGCATGACATGGGAAATGGCAGATCAAATCTGGCCTCAAATGGGAAAGAACAAATATTATTAAGTAAGACTCAATTAATCATTCCATTCTCTCATACAAAGTAACATTTACTCTATACAAAGAGCACAGATGCTCTTTGTATTTTCTGAATGGGAAGAGAAAAATAGGGTTCCACTGGAGACATGTCAGGCCTAATAGGGCAGAACAGTAAGGAGAAGGAGAAAGGGGAAAATACAGTGAGAAATGCAAATGCATTTTCAGATATAGAAAAGGCTTGCTATGTCACCACTGTCCCTAGCTGTAGCTTCTGCCTTTCCTCTTCCCCATTCCTGGGATAGTTAGTATTCTTGCTGGTCACCCTCAGATCCAGCACCATACTGCTCATGTTATGCCACTTTCTGCATAAAAGTCTTGACTAGGTAGCCATAAAGATTATTAGAATAAATTTAAAACATCAAAGAGCAAGTCTGAAATCATAATCTAGAGAGTAGGAATAGGTAACTAAAACAACACATCTCACTACGTATTTGAATATTGACAGAAAATACATATCAAGAAGATATGACCAAATTAAAAATATAAGTTAACTCCCAAATTTCAAAATAACTTCAGAAGATGAGTCAAAGAAATTATCAGAACTATCTAGAGATAAATACATTTACTTAAAAATATTACTTACCACCTTATCATCTCCAGGTGCTTCTGTGTTGGATATAATTAAATTTTGCTGTGCTAAATCTTCAGGGAAACCTTTTCTATTTCTCGCACCAACAACTCCACATACTAAAGTTAGCAACACAGCTGGGTTTAAAAAAGAAAAAAAAAATGTTTAATATCTTTAAAATAAAATGTTCATCTTTTATTTCTTATTATGTAAGATGCACAGGAGGAAAATTAATCTACTAAGCATGGTGTGTATGAATTACCTTGGCCTTTTCTAAATTACAAGCAGTAACTTAGCTTAGATTTTAAAATTTGATGTGATTTAATGTATATTTTGATTATGTTCTTCCAGAGCATAATCCTGGAAGAATTTGAATTCTACCAGTAGTAAAGCTATTTGGTATTTTGAGTAATAAGGTTAATTATTATTTTTTAAGTTCATGATATGTATTTAAGACAAAACTTTAAAGATATTTACTAATCCCCAAAGGATGATTTGCTTATAATGAAAATGACATGACATGACAACACAAACTTTTTTCCCCCAGAATTGATTTTTCTACAAGTGTATTAATACAACCTACTTTGTATTTTGTCTATTCAGAAGTTTTATTCTGCATCAAATTATGGAAGTTTGAAATATGTGACAATAAAACAAGTAGTAATGACAATGATTAAACCCTTGTGTTACAGATCAGCAACTCTAGCCTCAAATCCAGCTTACCGAAGGTTAACATATGGCCTCAGGGCTATGGTTTATACATGATTTTAATGTTTGGGGAAAAAAAATTAATAGTACATTAGCTATGAAAATTACATGAAATTCAAATTTTGGTGTTCATCAATGAAGTTCTACTAGAACATAGTCATACTTAAATGTTTTTTAAATTTTTATTTTAAATAAATATTATCTATACCTGCTTTTCTGCTAATAGGACAAATTAGTTTGGTTACAATCAAAACCATGTTAACTGCAAAGTTTAAAATTTGTATTTTCTGACTGTTTTTAGAAAAAGTAGGCCAAACTCTATTCTGTGTGACTCTTTATTAATTTGGATTTGGAATCCTCTCCCCCTATCCTCTAGTCACACTAGTCTCCCCACCACTCCAAAATTTCTTAGGGCCTTTGCAGTGGCTTTCACAACTGTCTGAAAGTTCTTTCAATGGATATTCCACTTGCTGACTCTTTCACCTCTTCCCCAAATCATCAATAACCTTCTCGAGAGCCAGCGATAATCTAACCATCTATCGGAATTGGCGCTCACCAACACTAATCCCACCTCACCACCTACACACTCCAATAGCACTATAGTGCCTAATTTTTTCCTGCAACATTTACACTATTTATTATTTTACTTTCACAACATAGACTTTTTTCCTTGCTTTTGTTCTATTTTGTTCATTGATAATTCCAACCAAACACCAGACACAGTTTAATACCTATCGTTAGACAAGGTGTTCAATATATATTTACGGTGTTGAATTGATTGTAATAGTTCATTATCCATGAAATAGATTATTAGAAATTACATGCACTGTTCTAGGCTATTGACATGCACTAACTCAGTCACTCCTTAGCATTACCTCATAAAGTAGGCTACTACAATTGTTTCCTTTTACAGATGAGGAAACTGAAGCTCAGTTAAGTAACTTGTCCCAAACTGTTACAGGGCTACCCTAATATAAAATGGGTTTCCCTGACTGGGTCCTCACCCACGCTCAAAAGGCTTTCTATTTTTATAAGCCCCAAATGCAGGCACACGTGACAAAAGTTATTGAAGGGTTTTATTTTAGAAAAGAAGGGGAATAAATTAGTAATAATACAAAGAGAAAAGAGGGATACAAATCCGTAAATATCCTACCAGATCTTCTGAGCTGGAATGCAATGGCGCCTTGAGAGCTGGCTCTGAATCAAGGGAGATGGCTTCAAAGGAAGAGAGAGCCCAAGGCTCACCTCTTTGCTTAACCTGCCTGGTTGCTTAACTCCACCCTCAGGTCCCAGTGATCCACTCTTCGATAACTATATTATCAGATTTGTGGTTCTGGAACACTGGTGGTCTGGAGTGGGAGTTGGAGTCCATAAACCTATCTGTGTGAGCCATTCAGGACTACCTTTCCCCCTAACAAGACCACCTGGTGTGTAAATGACAGAGTAGGGAACAAACCTAGACAGTCTGGTTCCAGAGTCTTGATCTTAACTATACCCCTATCACAGAATGAGGGAAAAACAGCTCATCTAGCTTGGAGGACTGCTGGAAACAAAGAGAGGAAAACAATATGGTGCTATCCAGAACTAAACAACTGGCAAGAGAAAAGGGAATAGAATTCAAAACTGGCAAGACATACCCAGGAAGAGAGAGAGTTGCATCTAAACATCTCCATAAATATCTCATGTGTCTGAAATAGTAACAATACATAAAATGAAAGTGACCTGGAGGGTCCTTTCTCGGCAGAAGTTTTAGATGGCATTATTTAGTCCTAAAAGGATGAAGACCAAGAAATAAAAGCTGTATTTGGACAGATACGGTGCTAAGGAATTTTCAACAGATAGTACAAGTAGGAGATCTTTTATCTCAAGACGGTCTTGCTCCCTCTAGCAAAAACAGTCCAACTCAGACGGTAATGCAAAAGGAATTTGAAAAGGGGATTCACTTCGGATGGATGATTAGACAAGACTGTTTTTTAAAAATGTGTGCTGTACTCAGATATTTATTAAACATGTGAACTTCACGTAAGTAAACAGACTTACTAGAGAGCAAGGCTATGCCCAGCAGAATGGCGAGGATCGCCCACTTTCCAAGGGCAACCCCGGTGCTCCTCAGGGCCGCCTGACATTGACTAGGGTGAGTGCAGTCACACAGATGGACTCTCACGGTTTTCGTTACAGATTGACCTTCTCTATCCTTCACAGTAATAGGAACATCATATTCTTGAAATTTAGCGTTTTTCTGATAGGTAAGACGGGCAGCTGTGTCTAAAAGAAAATAAAAGAATGTACGTTTGATCATCATTTATTCTTCCCTTAGCACACTTTCTGTTATATTTTACTCAGTAAACCACCTGACACATGAAAATGAATAAAAATGGAAGACTATCTTCAATCTTTTAAGCACTGATATTACTGTACATGTGTTGCCAACTACAACTTTTTGGAAGAGAGACTGAAAGAAATAATTTGGCACTGGAGTAACCCAGTAACATTTCAGCAATATTTAATCTTCTTTTATCTATCTGTTTCCTCAACTACAAACTGAAGATGCTAGGTGAACTGTCAAAATGTACATAGCATACAAAAATTTATACTTCTATAGAACCTGTTTATAACATTCAACAGATTTGCAGTAACAGTTATTTACAACACAATTAGCAACACAAAGGATGTCTTAGATTCATATTATTTTTTCCATTTACTTTTTGGTACCTGTCCATTGTTTTTACTGAGAAAGTAATTTTTCAAAGCACAACAGACCCTTTGGGATTGGTGCCTTGCATCTCAAAGCAATCTCAGTACCAAAAAGTCAATGAATGTCACATAGGTTAGGTATAAGCAAAATACAAAAGTGTACATATCTACAACATACCACTAGATCTTTTTCAACAGTGATATTTCCCAAATCTTGATGCCTTTTTTAATGTTATTGTCAACTGACTAAAACCGTCACACACTTTCGAGGGCAATTACAAACATCTTGAATTTTTGTAATGCACCAAGTGAAATGATGAAATGGCATAATGCACCATCCGGAAGTCACCTGTAATTTCTATATCTTGCCTAAATGTGCTGTGATAGCTATAAGAACTTCAAAGAACTTTCGGTGTGTTAAACCTCATACCTAAATTTCCCCAAAGAGATGCAGAATTACTGCTTGGATTTATTTGAAACCCTTGAGGACCATATTGTGGCTAAGTTAAAATCCTTCCAATCTCTCACTTCCCTCAAGACCACAGCTGAGACATAATAACATCTCATTCATTCACATGCACACAGCAGTCTGAGCTTCATGGACAGGAGCACTTAAGCTGGAGTCCCGTCTATCTAGTTAACCTCTATATGCATCCCCCAGCCTCTGCAACAGTGCCTGGTACTCTAGAAATATTATGAATTAATATAAAGCTAAGGAATAAGAGGGAAGTGTTTTCCGCAGAAGGGAAAGATTGCACAAAAGTCCATTTATATGGAAAAAAATGTGACATAGTAACAAAGCAGGAGTAGACTATGGCTTATACAGATACTACTATACTACCCAGAGACCATTATCATAAGTGACTTCTCTGAAGTCAGGGCTACACCTCTCTCCACACCTCACCACATTTCCTTCCAGAATGATGAAGAGTGTTAACCGCATATATTCAGATTCTTCATTTCCAGAGTTTGCTTATAATAAAATTCAAACTGCCCTTCCTATGCTCTCTCTCACCTAGCTGGAGTTACAAAACGCAGCAAAAACACCTTGTCTTAATAATAAGCTGCCCATTATTTTAACAAAGACTTTTTTCTTTGAAGTAAATGTATTTTTTGCCTTCATGAAAATTATGATTTCTTTTATCATCTCTTTTAAGTACAACATATAACATATGCCCCATATATTATTTTTAAAAATTTAAGTTAATCTTCTAAAATAGCTAATGAGAATCTATTTTGTATTACAGTTCATGTGAGTAAACAAGTCAATCTAGTCTCAGTTCTCTCAAAGCAAGTACATCAATTTTTTGATTAAGTACCATTAACTTTGGTGAGAGCCCATATTTTGTTGATTTCCGGAGAAGAGTTTGCCAAGCTGAAATAAAATGGAGCACCGTGGATGGGCTCATCAGCATCAGCAGCTGAAATGTCAGTATACCCCATCTTTGGCTTGCAAATTACTAGATAATTTTGAAGTATTTCTGGTGCATTATCATTCATATCTTCAATGTGCACTGCAAGTGTTCCAGTGCATGATCTACTATCTAGAAAGAAAGGAAAAGGATTTAGTGTTGTTTACAAGAATTTTGTAGTTTCTTAAGAGAAATTAATCAGCTAGATTATAGTTATGATACATGGAGTTCTTTTAAAATAAACTGAAGCCAAGAGGAAATTGTAAATGAAGACAAGTAATAGAAACCTGCAGATGATCTAAAATGAAAATTGCTGTTGCTCACATCAGATACAACTGCTAATAAAACTTTTACCAGAAATATTACCAAACAATAAAAATAAATGTCTGAATTTGAAACTCTCTCTTTCCTTGAGTTTCTTCTGGGGTAGATGCTAAAGAGCAGAAAAATAACTTATAATAATGTTATCTAATTTTGGTACACATTTACACATTTAAAACACCTAGGGAGTTTGTTTGTTTGTTTGTTTTTAAATAAATGATCTCCAGGCTTCTCAACCAGTTAGTCCAGTTAGGCTAGAGAAGTAGAGTCTACACCTTGATATATTTTTTTAAAGTGCCCCCAAATTGTAGTCAGAATTGAAAAATTCTTGATGAAAGAACAGAACACATGGATAGGATCATTTTAACCTAATCATCAGCTAAGCCACTTAAAGTCTCAATTTAGAAAAAACTCCTGCCCGCCTGTGGCTATGCAGTTACCTCTCTTTTTCTAGCTCCTTTTCCTAATAAACTTTTCCTTTTAATATGCAAAAATAAAATAATGTCTCATTTTAAAATTATATAAACAGATCTAGAAGAATCCAATGTGAGCATTTTATCAAGTCTTAGACTTAAGTTTCATCATTGTCTTCTGACATAGAGATTTTTAAGCATCTGAGGTCATTCCATGCGAGGGGTATAAAGTTAAGAAGACAGCTTGTGGCTAAGAGGTTACACCTTGTTAGATGACTAACAGAAAAAAGAGTCTCTGTGATTTCACTCTTACATGGAATATAAAGAAGTAAAATAGTAACATAAAACTAAGCCAAAATAAACCCTCGAAATCTGACCGCAGAATTGAGGGTACCCGAGAGGGAGGTTGGGGTAGAAAACAAAGGGAAGAGGGAGGTTGGGGTAGAAAACAAAGATGGACTAGGATAGAAAATATGGGTGCTTTAGAAGTGGGTTCAGTATGTTGCATACATCTGAAGAAGTGTGATACTGTACCTCTGAATCATATCTACTGTTGTAAACCAATGTTAACTCATTAAAATTAATACAATTTAATAAGGAAAAAAATAAATTTCAAAGAACCCCATATACTTACAAAGGTAATAATTCTGCACAGGAATAATTGTACTTTTCTCTCCAATTCCTTTACAAAATTCAGATTAAAATTTTTTCTTTACCTTTGTCTATCGCAAGGACTGTGATATTATATAAGTCATTTCTGGGAGATGCAACCTCCCTGTCCAGGATTTTGGAAGTTATGATTGTCCCCGAAATTTCATCAATGTTGATCCATCCTTTAGGATCATGCAATTTTTTGTATCTGTTAGTAAAAAATAAAAACAGCTTTTCATATATATAAAAAGTATTTGAATAAGCTACTGTCTCAGTTATTAAAAAAACACTATTAGCATGTGATTTTTTTTCTTCATACCTTAAACCATTGCTGTTTTTAGTTTCAGGGTCATATGCCTTATAGCCATTGATTTTTGACCCCATTTCTGAGTTTTCTTTAATCCGTACAAATTGGGTTGCAGGGCTGCATTCAGGCCCTTCATCCTGATCCTTCACGTGAACTGTGACCAGGGCTCTGCCCATGGCTGACGTTCTAAGCACAACATCTCTAGTAAATGGAGCTTCGTTGGTTACTCCAATTTCCAACATCACTTTATGAGTTTCTTCATAATTCAGTGGCTATAAAATATGCACATGTATATCAGCCTGAGGGTAAAATATATTTGGTATTTCAAGCAGCAAGTGAATTTTTTTCAACATGAGTAGTTCTGCTTATATTGTGTTCATTAATACTGACTTTCAGCTTTCACTAAAGAAAGAGGTGAGGCATTGCTAAACCTTAAACAATTGGTTCAAAAGTATCTGCAAGTGGTTCTATAGAATTATGAAAAGCAATGCCTGAAATAATTTTATAATGCATCTCACTAAGAAAAGTGATCCTGAACCTGGAGATAAAGCAAAGAATAACGGTGTTCTTATGGCCCTGCTGGAGCATTATCTGTACCGGAACAAACAGAAGTCATCTGACTCTAGGGGAAAGCAAGGAAGTTTGATATGTTGCTTATGTAATGAGGGCACAGACATTTTACAGCTCTTATAAAATCAGATATTGATTTAAACAGAACTGAAAAGAAGATCTGACTTTATTTTCTCTCTATTAGGAAAGATAATCCAAATGCATATTTCAATTGTCTTATTAAGTATATAAGTAAGTGATCTTATTTGAGCTTTTACTTTTATCAAAATCCATCCAAATTTTCATTTCTTCTCAGGTATCTGCTGTGTCTTTTCCTTCATTAATGAGTTCAATAAAACTTTTACCTGCACTCACTACTTTTATGAAAAGTATATATTTTATGAAAATTATATTTTATATAAAAGTATATATTTTATGAAATTAACAAATTACATTTGTTATCTTCAGTTGTTTATCCAATGAAACTCTCACAGTGAAAATGCAGAGGAGTTAGAGAATTATATGCTTAATGAAACTTACGTAATTAATGAAACTATTATCATCATCATCCCAGTTTACACAGCAGGAAGATAGTGATAAGAGGAGATAAACAGATTTTTCCCAGAGTTAAAAGATACTCATTTGAGTTGGATTTGAAGTCAAGTAGTGTAGCTTAATTTCATTTACCTCCTAGGTCATAATTCCTTTGCTCCTCTACACTATTTCATTGGTTCACCTCTCTCTAAATTTTTTTAAATCAATCCTTTAATAATTAAAGATTTTTTAGACAGCAGATCTACTGAAACCCTTACTACCCTGTTTTACACTATATTGAACAGTTGAAGCACTTTTTCTTCGATTTTCTTTCTATTTTTCAAAACAAGTGATGGCTGAATACAGAACTAAATCAAAACTGAATTCTCAAGTTTGTTTAAAACCTTTCCCCATTACACCTCAAAAACACTTTCGAGGTGACAGTCCCCAAAGCAATAAAAATGAGAGAGAAGATAAACAGATGGGACTACATCAAGATAAAAAGCTTCTGTACAGCAAATGAACATTAAACAGAACAAAAAGAAACCCCACTGAATGGGGAAAATCTTTGCACTCCACACAACAGACAAGGGTCTGATCAGAAAGATATACAAAGAACTCATAAGACTCAAGAAAAATAAAATAAAAAACCCAATCTAAAAATGGGGAGAAGAGCTTGAAAGACACTTCTCCAAAGAGGACATATACATGGTCAACAGGCACATGAGAAAATGCTCAACATCCCTCATAATCAGGGAAATGCAAATTAAGACCACAATGAGGTACCACCTTACATCAGTAAGAATGGCATACATCAAAAAAACCAACAACAACAAATGCTGGCAAGGATATGGAGAAAAAGGAACCCTAGTACCCTGCTGGTGGGAATGCAAGCTAATCCAACCACTATGGAAGGCCGTATGGCGGTTCCTCAGTCTACTAGAAATGAAACTACCATATGATCTGGCAATCCCATTGCTAGGAAGCTACCCAAAGGACACAAAAACACAGATCCAAAAGAGCACTTGTAGTCCTGTGTTTATTGCAGCACTATTTGTAATTAATAAGACCTGGAAACAACCCAAATGCCCAAAAGTAGATGACTGGATCAAGATGTGGTACATATACACAATGGAATACTATTCAGCAATCAAAAACGATAAACTAGGGCCATTTATAGAAACATGGATGGAGCTAGAGGGAGTTATACTCAGTGAAACAAGTCAGAAGGGAAGAGAAAAATATCGGATGGCTTCACTATTAGGAGGAATGTGAAAGAGCAATAACTACAACAACAACAAAAGAAGAATAAACTCAAGGAAATGGGCAATTATAACCAAAAGCAAACAAAAAAACTCAACAAGACCAAAAAGTCAAAGATAAACCAAAGGGATCATGGGGGGTTGGGGAATGGAAGGAGGGGAGGGCAAAGATAGGGACAAGGGCATAAAGAGCAAAAGGAACTGAGGTGATGGTGCACAAGTGGAATTGTGGTGGGTACTCCCTGGAGAATACAAACGATGTCAAATATAATTACTTAAAATAAAAAATAATAAAAAAATTTAAAAAATAAAACCTTTCCCTACACGTAGGTATCTGCAGACAGAGATGTTAATATCATTACTTCAATAAGAGGTCAATAAAATTTCCAAATCTTAGAATCTACAAAATGTATGAAAACTTTATTTCTTATGCATATATCAGAAACTGGAGAGTTATGAGGGGTAAAGGGTATATATCTGTGTATTTGTTGCAAGTGAACACTAGCTCACAAATTCCATGTGTTGGTGTGGTCACGCAGAGACAGGACAAATGCTGGTGACGAGAAACGCATGGAGATTTGGGAAACAGCTACCTCTCTGTAGCAGGTCCAACTAATCCAGAGCCACTTACTAGAGCCTTCCAGTTGCTTTAGGTGACTTTCTGAGACTTTCACTGAATAGTGCCTTAGTACAAAGATATCTGGAAATTTTTTTCCAACTATCTTTATAATTAACTTCTTAGAGAAAAAAAACTTTCAAATGCTGATACTGAATATGAAGAAGAAAAAAAAACTGAATGTGCTGATATATACATACTGACTTTTTTTAAATTTAAGACTGTATTCTTTTGAGAAAGTTTACTAGAGATTATTTTGTATTGGTCAAAAAAAAAAAAAACTCACCGTAAGACTCTTATTCCTAGTGCCCACTGCTACTTAAATTTTGCCTCCCTAAGAGAGATAAAGCCATTTAGATTAAAAATAAGAACGATGATAAAGTTTTTCAAGTGGATAAGTAATGGTCGTGAATGTGAGGACCGTAGGGAAAGCCAGAGACTAAGCCATAGATGGGGTACTCTCTAACAGATCTGAACCTGGGTCTTTAACTTGAATTTTTAACTTAATTATGAAAAGAATAGCTTAAAGGAATTGGGAATATTTAATCCTATAAGGGGTCAGTCTCAAATGTAAGAAAAAATTATACATGTTTTGTATAATATTAGACTTGAATCAGACCAAAGACATGGGTTATAAGAAGAATAATTTAGGCAAAGTAGCAGTAAGGACTTCTGAGAATCAGAGCTCCAGATAATGAAACAAAGCCAATGGAGATGGGGAAGCGCCTATAATTGAGAAGGTTCAAGCAATAAACTAGGTGATTATTGACTGGCAATTAAATTACACAAGAAAAGCAGGAATTAGATGAGAATAGGTAGACTAAATAGATTAAATTCTCTTCCAACTTCCAATAGTTGATTAAGCTATTAGTTGTTTAAAACCTGTTAACTTGCCAAGTTGTCAATTATTCATTATTACTGTACCTTTACAACACACAGAACACCTTCATTAGTTTTTTGGTCTGTAGTGATTTTGAAATGTCCATTTTCATTGCCCTTTAAAATGGTAAAATTGGCTCTCCAGTTGGCAGTGTTAATTAAATCCTTATCTTCTATAGGTAGTCGTAAGATTTCCACATTGTACGCATTTTCTTCTACTGACACTTCATACTGAAACAGAAAGAACTCATTAAAAATTTACTTTATAAAAAGAACTTTTACAAAGAAAGTTAAAAGGTTTCTTGCACTATAAAAATACTTGCTCTTAGAGATTTTTTACTTGGATTAAAAAATGAATGATAAATAGTATTCTTTATTAAAGGTTATCTTTATTTTTCATATATTTTTACAGTGCTCATACTGCATTTCTTTTTTAAGTATATACTTATTACATCATCCTTCATACTTGTACAATGTATGATTTTTCTCTGAAATTCCTGCCTTCAATTCACCCGTGCACCACCATAGTCCTAGTCCCTGTGCTCTTCCCACCCTGTCCTGTTCCGTCACCCTCCTTCTCCCCTACAAAATGTCCAAGTTACCTTTAAATGAAAGGAAAACTTCATTATAAGTGAAGACTAACGTAACTGGTCTTTAACAAGCAGAAGATAATCTGAAAATTACCCTGAATAAAAAGAGGTTTACATGTCCACCAATTTTATTCATAAAATAGACATATGTTTCAAAGTATGCTACACATTTTATTTATTCCAATGAAATAACAAATGACGACTGACCAAGTATCACGAGATTGTAATACTACATACTCACAGCATTTTGTCTGAAAGTGGGTGGATTGTCATTTGAATCTTTTACTGTGATGAGGCAAGTCGCTGTACTCATCAGTCCAAAAAATTGACCGTCCATGTCTTGCACTTTCATTATCAGTAAGTATTTGTCTACAACCTGAAAACAAAGCAAATGTTCAGTTTTGAAATCTTTGTTTATATTTACAAATGAAACCTCCATTGTTCACTATTCTGTCTGTACATATTTGTGCATTTATTTGATTTTATATTTTCATTTGATAGCTATGAGTTTCAGAAAGACTAGTCATTTTTTTGGATGAGATCGTGAAGCAACTTCAAGGAATTTCTGTCCCCAAAATGTGCAGTTGACATCTTGAGGGAAGTTTTATCTAATTCTGAATTATTTTAGTTAACATAATTACCAACTTTCAATGGAAAAATGTATTGTCCCCACTCCTTCTATACACTAATGGACCAATATTTTTAGTCCTTATAACTTCTCTTACATAAGGAAACAAAAGTAATATTAAAAATAAATAGCCAGGAATTCTTATTGACTTATGACTAAATAAACAAAATAAAATTAGGAACTCTTAATCCACAGGATAGTAAATTCCAGTAAATGAGTGGGAGTCTTAACCCTCAGTTAATAATATAATATAATATAATATAATATAATATAATATAATATAATATAATATAATATAATATAATATAATATGTCTGCCCAGTGTGAAAGCTACCTCTCTGTCCATGCTATGAGAGACGGTGGTGATTACACCTGTGTTGGGGTGCACAGAAAAGAGTCCAGGTGATCTGGGTGTTTGCTCCAAAATGCTATACTTCAGTCTTGTGTGCATGGTGTCTGGTTCATCTTTGTCTGTGGCACAAACCACACCCACTGTAGTACCTGCATGTTCAAAAAAAATCTTTAGCTTCCAGCATTAGAAAATACATTTAGAAGTATCTACATTTTTGAAATTTTAACAATGATGGACACTTAATTTAAAATATATTTCTTAGGGGGCCTCCCTGGTAGCGCAGTGGGTTAAGCAATGCACTATTAGGCAAGCCACAGCTGCTGTATCACAAGTTTGATCCCTGCTGCCAGCCAGGGAGGGGACCCACATGGCACAGTAGACCTCTCTTGCTTTGCCCGCTGCTCCCTTCAACAGTGTGTTTCAGTCTATCTGCCTGTTTTGTTCCCCACTCTGTCTCTGGGGAATTCTCTCAACCCCCCGCACCTCTGGCCTGTACCCCAGTGCTTGTATGCATAAATAAATGAATCTTTAAAACATACATATATATATTTCTTAGCAGAGAATCGGATCTTTAGACAGTACTGATAATGATAACTTCAAATTTATAATATGAAACATTTTGAAGCTAGGAATGAAGGTAGACTTTAACTTGGCTAGAAATTAATTACTAAAATAAATTTCTAACTAGTATTTACATATCACTCAAGGATAATTTGAACCTTCATTTCCATATATTTCAATAACAAACCTTACTGGAGAGATAAAATCATATCTAGTGTATCAAATTATTTAAATTAAACTTTTGATGAGTAGATAAATGAATACCAATTTGGGGTATAATTATACAAATGGTAAAGTTGAACTTTCAAGCCCAATCTCACATTCTATATTTTCTCACCAGTTTAGGACTTATATCCTACAGTATCAGCCCCTTAATTCTCAGGAAGGGTGTCCATAGTACTTAGGGAGCATTTAAGTCAACTGTTTCTTAAGTTAGTGCTATTAGTATTTGTTATCTATAAGGAATGTAAGAAAAATGCCCTGATAAAATGCAAAGTATTTCCTGTATCAGAGCACACAGGTGATATTTTTATAGTATAAGCTTAGTGTTCCAATTCCCATGAAAATATGAACCATATCTCCTCTTTTCCTAAGGCCTTGTATGTAAGTTTGGCCTCAGAAAGAGTATATAGATGAATAGTTGGGTATCCTTTGTCCAACCTCTGTTAGTGAGTTTAGACAAACCCAATGCATACCAATTAGTTCAGAACATCAGAGCCTTAAACTAATCTGACCTACTGATGTGAGATGTTTAAAGTACATTGGGTTGATCTGGGCATCAAAGTGTCTTTCTTGATTCTTCTGTTAGTACCAAATATAATAGAATCCTTAAGACAGAGTTTGAAACCACCCACCTCTCTTTAAAAAAAAACAAACAAACTATAACAGAGTCATAGGCTTGTGAGACTAGAAACATTACAGGTCATCTAATGTAATTAAGTCATTTTACAGGTCAGAGAACTCAAAGGGCCTTCCATGGGTTCCCACAGTAACTTAATAACAGACCCTGAAACAAAACCTAGTTTTTCTAAACTCAAAAAGAGTGATTTCTATCTTTTAATTGGACCATGTGAGTAACTGAGGTTAACACCTATGACATCAAATTATCAAAGAAAAATATTAAGGGGAATAACAGATATAATAATGCAGTGAAGATCTGAGTAGGAACTTTGATAGGCAAGTGAGCAAAGTCGCCCTTGATGATTGAGTCTGTCTTTCATCTTTATTGTGCGTGGTTATTTTCCATATTGCAAGTCTTAGAAGTCTTAGCAAATACCACATGAAGGGCCAACTAAACTAAAGCACCCTTCCACACTTGAGAGTGAGTGCTTAGGATGGAGAACACGTACTAGTAAATTTCTCTAAAGTTATGTCAGTATTTATTCTAAATCAGAAGTAGAAAAGTACTAGCTTTAAGAGTTAAAATTCTATTTTCAATTGGCATTAAACATCTACAAAAAAAATCTAATAAAAATACCTATACTTATTTTAGTTTTATTGTATATTGCATCCAGAATATTGACCACCCTACAAACTCCTGAAATATTCTGTAAGTTGTACAATTATTGGATTTGATGGAATTAAATGTATTCCGGTAAATATCCTGGTCCAGTGTCATTTCAGAATGTTCTGACCTTGAATATAAAAAGTTCAATGTCTCCAAAAATGTACACAAATATTCTTAACACAATACTAATTTACCCTTAAAGGGTGTCTTACCAAGTCTGCTACTTTCTGGAACTTCAAAATTATAAACTGCTTCTGTGAAAACTGGGCGATTGTCATTTTCATCCTCCACTCTGATGGGCAGTGGAAGAGGTAAGTCTGCTGAATAACCATCTGCAGTTGATGCATAGGCAATCAACTGCAAAACAAGAAAAATAGGTTCAAAAGTCCATTTATCAAAGGTTTTAACTAGCGAGACTATTATGCTTAGCTAGTACCCTCTCTGCAAATCTTTTCTATAATAAACTATTTCAAAAATTTTGGCTCGATATAATTTTAATCACTGATGATCAAATGGAGAAAACATTTTAAGTACTATGAAGAGCACCCACTGTTTAGTAAAACTGCTACAACTGAAATAAAACCAAAATCATATTATAACAAAGGTAGAGACCACTCAGTCAATTTGACTGAGGAATTAAGTATAAATCTAGAGACCGGGATTATAGTCCTAATTCTCCCCTTAATCAGAATATTCTATTGGGGAAAATAAACCATCTAGTGGGGAAAACCCCTACTATATCATCTAAATAACATTTCCCAATCTTGTCACTATCAATCCCTTTATCCTTTTTATTGTTTTACATCACAGATCACATATTTGTAAGACTTTTTTTCTAACAAAACACATTTACCAGTTTTCACATCACTAATTAACCAAAAGCAATGTAGTGTCAAGTAGAATGTATTCCTATTTAGCAAGTGAGTACAATAATGAGTTGAAAATGTTCTGGCTAAAAGCAATGTCACATGGCAGATGCCAGTCACCTTTTCTTAGATGGTATCTCTTCCCTCTTTTAGTAAAGAACCACTCTTTCCTATGGGGTTCCATATGAGCCACAGGGATGACCATTTGACACTTTCGGCATTTACTATATTACACTTAAAACTGTAAACTCAGAATGCTGGTATATTAACCCTAGTTGGTCTCCCACTTTGATTTCTTATCTAGTTCTCAGAAATTATCAGAGTATCATACACGTTGAAAGAAAAGTTTAAAAAAAAAAAAAAAAAAGAGTCACAGCTGAAGAAGAAAGAGAACCCCTCTGCAGAGGAAGCAGGCCATGGCCTAGGGATAGGGAAAGGCACTATGATCAGAGAAAGAAAGACCATCTCATCAATAAAACCAACTTCCCAGTGGTTTACTGGAATTTATGTTAAAATACAATTAAATTTCTTGGTTTCATTTCATACTTACCTAACAGAAATTGAGATTAAAGAGCTGACCAAATTTTTCAAAATACTATTTCCTTTGACTTCAGAATACCCTCCAAGAAGAGAATGTAAGAAGACAGGAAAGAGCAGGTAAAGTATTAAAAGAAACATAGTTTAATAATTGGAAGTCATTATAACAAGAAAGCTCCTACATCAAAAACATTATATTCTTCACGATCCACAGGCCGAGTACAATACAGATTTCCAGTGTCTTTTTCTATGAAAAACAAATTTAAAGGTTCTTGGTCAACTCCACGCCCACTTAATGAGTAGAAGATGGTATAGTTCTGTGCAGCATCTGATTGAACCTAAAAGGAAAAAAAAATGTAAATATTTTACCTGAAATGCTATTTTTATAAATGCAGTTCATGTGGTTACAGTTTTCTATTTTAAAGAGATGAATTGAATAAGATAATAATCACATTTGGCACTTCATCAATAAACAGTAGTGAATAGTTGGCAAAATATTTTTACAAATGTTCAAATTTAATGAAAACAATTTTCAGTACAAATGAATGGTAGCCAAAGAAAATCTTATAACAATAAGGCATACTATTCCATCTGGTGATTTGTAGAGATAGAAAAGAACAACAATACCCATTGTGAGCAAAGACGAGGCAAAGAGGGGTTCTCATACATTTGTGAAGGGAATGGCAAATTGGTATGTTTCTTCGGTGGGAAGCTAACAAGAATTAAAGGAATGAGCTCTGAGAATAAACTGTTGTCACTCTCCTGGTAGAAGGAGCAGGAAGTGTAAGGGGACCAAGTGAGGAGAGTTTGGAGTGTTTAAGTGGCAAGAAGGAAGCCACTGGGGTTGGAGCACAGAGAACTATAGGGAGAAAGAAGAAACAAGGACCCAGGACTGTATAAAACAAAAAGCAAGTGTGAAAAACATGGGTGGGTTAATTAAAAACATTGAAAGTAGGGCCTCCCTGGTGGCACAATGGGCTAAGCAACGCACTGTGAAGCAAACCACAGCCACTGCAGCACGAGTTCGATCCCTGCCCTCAGCCAAGGAGGTGACCCACATGGCCTGGCAGAACTCTCCTGTCTCTCCGCTGCTCTCCTCAGCAGTGTATTTCAGTAGATCTGCCTGTTCTGCTCTCAATTCTGTCTCTGGTGAATCCTCTCATCCTCCCACCCACACCTCTGGCCTGTACCCCAGTGCTTATGCATAGATATATAAATCTTTAAAAAAAAATTAGAAAGTAGCTCATAGGTCACACGACTGGTAGTTGACATCAACCAACCGTAGTAATAGAAAATTAAGGGGGATACTTAAGGAGAGACAGGCAAATACAATAGCCTCATGACAGTTGTTTTCATTGTATACATGCCATTTTTATCTTTGTGAAAAGTAAACTTGGCCCTATTAATAAACGTATTGTTTTTAGGAAAAATTAAACATCCTAGCAGAACACGCATGGCTCACCATGGTTTGACCCCAAACCACCTCTTTCTGCCTCTTCTCCCTCCTCCATGGAATCAGACTATCAGACTTAAGGCTAGGCTGTCCAGAGCTCTTCCCAGGAGTCAGGCTGGCTCTCACCTCTGTGCACCGCCCCCTCCTCCTTCTTTCACATTTGTCTCCACAACACTTCTCCATCATTCAGGATATAGCCTAGATAGTTCCTCCTCCAAGTCTTTTATTGTTTTTCCACATTTCATCTCAGGACTTATTGCTCATCCCAAGAATCCTCAGACAGCCCATCCCACCTTTATCAGAACACTCATGACTCAGGACTACAAGTGTTTGCTTCTTGTTTCCTCTCTAGACTCATAAACTTCATGAGAGCAAGGGCTATGACTAAATTGATGTCTGTCTTTAGTATTTAGTGCAGTACCTTCCACAGAATACAGTAGAAGCTAAAATACTAGCTTTTAATAGTATGGATGAAATGATAAAGAATTACTAAATTTTTAGCAATTTTCTTTTTATTTTACTCATTTTGATTACATGCATAAATGTCTTCAATCAAGTCATTTATTTATAAAAGTTCAACGAGTTATTAAACCTGAACAGAACAGGTTCTGAAATTAAAGCACTCCTAATCAGGGCCTCCCTGGTGGTGCAAGGCAGCACTGTGAAGGTATGGGTAGCCACTGAAGCATGAGTTCAATCCCCAGCCAGGGAGCTGGCCCACATGGCACAACATACCTTGCCTGTTTCGTCTGCTGCTCCCCTCCGCAATGTATTTCAGTCAATCCACCTGTTCTGCCCCCTACTCTGTCTCTGGTGAATCCTCTCACTCCCGTACCTTTGGCCTTCACCCCAGCTCGTGTATGCAAAATAAATGAAATACATCTTTAAAGGCAAAAAAAGCACTCGTAATTAGAAGAGATGTAGAACTTACTTGTTGAAGAAATAAAGGGAAAGGACCCAAGGAATTCTCTTGCATTGAACAGGGGATGGGTGCCCATCTCCTCTTGGCACGCCTGAGAACAGTTTCTTTAGTATGTCTTTTCTTCATCACCTGATTTTAAAGAGAGAAAAAATAAATAAACAAAAGTATCAAAGCCTACTTTGCTATAAATTAGTGGGGAGCCCATAATCTTAAGACCATCCTGGAAGTTTAGTTTCAGAAATCTCCATGGTGAAGGTAAAGACCAAATAATTAGATACTTTTGCACCAGAAAGTGAGAAAGAACATATCCAGATTTGAAAGGTTTCATCAAGCAGAAAACTTTGTTTTGTATACTTTTCTAACACTGACGATATGTAGGGCTAAGAAAATAACGTACTTTTAGTTCTTGTTCCGTTCCAAATAGAGATAGAAAATACATCCTCTCTGTTACAATTTCTAGAGCCTGCTTATTTGTTTCTGCTCAACCCTTGTACTCTTAAAGTGAACCTGAGAAAGAAAACACATGCCTTTCAATGCCTTAACACCGTGCAATATGGTCGCCACAAGCTGTATGTGGTTATTTAAATTTGATTAAATTGAAATCAAATAAAATGTAAAATTTTGCACTAGCCATATGCTATGAGCTCAGGAGTCATTAACATCAAGCTCCCACATCAGACACTGCAGATTATAGAGCAATTTCATCACTGCAGAACATTCTATTAGCTTTGCAGTGATATACTTTTCATTTCATGGTTTTCCAAGGGAGACCATTTCCTCCTGATAAGTAACAAACGACGTTATTAAACATCTATTAAAGTGCTAAGTAGTCATTTAAATTAACTTATCACTAATACACTTAACATGAATTAGTGTAATCCAGTCTAAGCTTTTAATCATCTTTGTGACTACTTTCATAGTAGCATTCTTCAGCGTGCATTTTCTAGAACTGCAGCGAATAATCTCCTGAATAAGGCCAGGATCCTGCAGTCCATACTCTTAATGCCCACTCAGGAATTTCAAGCCCCGTTTACATCAGAATCACTGTGACCCTGGACATCACCCTCTCATTGACTTGGAACACTGCTCTTATCATGAACACATACATTTACTAACTATGGGTCAGAAGGGATTGACTTATGCTCTCAAGCAATTGCAAATTATTTACACTATTAAATACTATTTATTTACACTAGTAAAAACTTCCCAATGCTAACAGAGGGGTAACCAAACTGGTACTGAGACACAAAAGCAATTAGACTTTAGAGGTGGAACCATCCTTCACAGAGGATGTAAAGAGCACAAGGGACTGAGGTGACGGCGCATGGGTGAAATGGTGGTGGGAACCCACTGGGGAAAACAAACGATGTCAAATGCAATTAAATATAATAAAAAAAAAAGAAGAAGAGAGGGGAAGTTGTGAAAGAAGGAAAAGGCTGTATTCATCCTTCAATTGTCTTTGCAATTTTTAATGGTGGCATTTAAATAAGTAGAAAAAAAATTCCTGAAAATATCAATGTATTTGAAGGTATTTACCTTCTTCTGATGTTCCAGGAGCACAGTTACCTCTTTCTGTATCTGTTTCTTCGTGTCAGAAAGCCATATAGTGAAGGACCTTTTCACATCAGACAACACCACAGCATTGACTGTGTAAATTGACCCGTTATCTAGAACTCTGAAGTCGGGGTCACTGGACTGGAGGAGGTCTGCAGAACCCAGACATTCTCTCAAATTAACTGCAAATAAAAATGTCCAAGTTGTAAAGCAAAAAAACACAGACAAAAAGAAAACAAGTGTGACAATCACTTAACAATCTTAAGAAGAATGCAATGAATTTAACAAATCATTGTTTTCTTAACTGTCTCTTTATATGTATTTTTAAAAAACTATAATTTTCTTTCAGCTAAAAAATATAATTTAGGGTCTTATACTTGTATTGAAGATGGTATTTTAAACATGTCTATGCTTTTAAAAGGCTTGTGGAAATGATCTTGCTATAAAAGAAATGTGCATGTTTCAATCATGGTAAAGCTGAGTTATATGAACCCCCAAAGTCTGAATAAACAGAAAAGTTTACCTTAGCAGTATAGTCTGGTCTTATAAAATACACCTGCCATCAGTCAGAAGGAACAGTAGTCCAAAGAATGAGAAAGTATGTGAGTTAGGCACATGGACAAGTAAGAAACATCTAAATTCTTCACACTGGTATTTTTCCTTTACACCCCCCCCCCCCAAACCCCTGGGGCCTGTAATTCTTCATGTGTTCCTAGTTTTCCAGGACTTTCCACTGAAACTACATCAGTCTTCTCTCCCAGGGAATTTTTCTGTCTAGTAAACAGTCCTAACATGTAAGTATCCAGGTAAGTGTTTCGATACTTACCTCAAAAACATCAAACCCATTCTATTCTTCAACTGTTTTAACAAAATCCAAACTAGTAAATGGATACTTAAAAAATGATATCCCATAAAATTCATATATTACCCCATGTTAAATCTTTTCACTTTAATGCAGATCTGTCACATGTGGAAACATTTAGTCAAGGAGGAGTGAACATATTTAGAAGTGATGATATGTTGTGTTCTTCACATTTTTAGCAGACTGGTAAACATTTAATAAAGTAAACATAAAATATCTTTATCAGAAAACATCTGACCTGGTACCATAGAGAAAATATCCCTAACCTCTCTTTCTGGCCTTTCTTTCTTCCTTCCCCTAGAAAAAAGTAACATTTGTTCAATAAAATTAACTGAGACATTTTAACAAGAAGAGCACTATATTAAAAAAATAAATTTGGTATCTCTGGGACAAGTAATATATCTTTAAAAAAAAAAAAGACCAATGATTTTCCCTGTACCACACTGAAAGTCCAAATAGGCAGAGCTTCCTAGGTGTTGGGAAAGTTTAAGGTTCCCCAACTTCTCAGTGTACAAATAGCTGATTAAGTTCAACTTTGAAAGACTGACTCATCATGTTATGTTCCCTAATGCAGTTAACTCTCTGGCAAAAACAATGCTCTGATTCTCTCAACAGTTTATCTGTAGACTCCAATGCTTGGAATCATAGAGTAGTGAAAGGCCTATGTTCTACCTATAATTCTTTCTGTAATGTTTAGTGTTAAAACATAAATGTCCACAAACATAATTGAACTAGAGCATTTGTACTGTAGTCAGCTATAGAATTCAATTTCAAGGAAAAGACACATATATTTAAAATTATTTTATATTATATTTAATTATAACTAGATTCAGACTAATCGCAAAAGGTAAATATGGTTAACATCTTTGTAGTGTAGGTAAACTAAATGTCTATTTAAAAAAATAATGTTTTGAAATTTCTCACCTCTGCCAACCATTCTGTCTGCCTCTACTTTGGAAGGTAATGTAAGTATAACCTTTTTGCAGGCATCACAGGAAAAACTGAAGAGCTGCAATTAAAGAAAGTTCACATTAATATAATGTAGATTAAAGAACAAAGATTCAGTGATGAAAAATTAATAAATCCTAGATACCTATTATAAAGCATAGTGCCTATAGTTAATGACACTGGATTGTATATTTAAAATTTTACTGAAAGGGTTAGTAGCAATTATTCCTGTCATGAGAAAATAATAAAACAGAAAGTGGGAGCAAATTTTTTAGATGTAATGGATTATGGCATAGATTATAGTGATAATTTCACAAATATGTGCTTATCTCCAAACTCACCAATGGTTTCTAATGAAGACCATCAAATAAAAATTTTAAATTAAAGTCAACTAGGTGGAAAGGGAGAAAAAAACTATCTTTACCAATGACAAGATCTCATACATAGAAAATCCAAAGGAATCCACTAAAAACTATCAAAAATAATGAGTTCAGCAAGATTTAAAAATACAAGATGAACATAAAAATTCAAATTCATTCCAGTACACAAACAATTAAGAACTATGAAACTGAAATTAAGCCAACAATTCCACTCACAATAGATAACCCATCTTCAATGATTAGAAGACATATTCCTGAATCTATCTACAGATTGAAACTAATTCCTACCATAATCTGAAACAGCTTTTCAACAGAAGTTGACAATCAATCATTACAGAAATTAAAAGGACCCAAAGACCCAAATAAACTTGAAAAAGAAAAACAGAGTTAGAGACTTAGACCTCCCAGTTTCAAAATTTACCACAGAGGTACAATAAAGACTGAGTAGACAGTAGTAAAGGATACTAAGTAGGATGAATGGAATAAAACTGAAGTCTTAGAAATAAACTCTTAAATTTATGGCTGGCTGATTTTTGACAAAAGATTTCCAGAAAGTTTAGTAATAACTTAATAATTCAGTATTTTCATGCAATCTGCCATTCTTAATTATCAAAAGAAAGCCATATTCAATATATTTTAATCACAACTCTTCAAAATATGTTAACTATGAAATATTCAGTTATCAGTATATTGAAGAGAACATAATGAATGATTATATATATATACAAATAGTCAGAATTTTAAAATTTTGTAATGTTTGCTCCAACTTTTTACTAAAACTTACAGTATAGCTAGTCTTAGGCCCAGTTCCATTTCCATTTCCTTTATCAGAGAATAGTTTCTTTTAAATTGATGTTCATATTTTTATATTTTTATTGCATACATATATGCCCAAAAAATACAAGCTGATAAGGTGTTTAGTATGTATTTCAGGACGCCCTGGAGTATTTTACCAGTTAATGTGTTTATCTCTACATTCTACATAGTTTTAATTAATATAACTTTACTATAAATCTTGGCTTGCTAGTTCTGTTGACCCAGTTGCTATTATATTCTAAAGTATGTTTCCTTTTTTTAGCCTTCTTTGATTTTTTTTTATATAATAAACTGACCAATATCATTACAACTTCTTTTAGGCACTTAATCTAGGAAGTTTGTTTACTTTATTAGTTTTTATTAGTTCTAGGAGTTTGGTAAAAGTATCAAATCTCGCATGTAGCTAATCCTATAGTTAGCAAAATGGCAATTACATGTATTTCCTTTAAATCCTTAAATCTTTCACCTCTTTTATTATTACTGTTATGTATTTTTTCTTGTTCATGTGTTTGTCAGGACCTTCGGCATAATGCTGACTAGAAGCAGCAATAGCTACCGACAGGAATATGTTTCTAACTTTAAAAAAGGATCCTTTTACCTTTTCACCACTAATTCTGTTTCTTTCCTTCCTACATTCATTCATGCATCCATTCAATTTTATTAGACACACTTATATGTTAAGAAAGTTCATTTCCATATATTAAGTTTACTAAGGTTTTTTGTTTATTGTTTTTGTTGCTGTTGCTGTATTTTAGACACTAGGGGAAATGCAGACTTGCATCCTTACTGGCAACTACATGTGGGCAATGTGGGGTCCCAAAGTGGCCCATGTGGCCCATTTTAGACACTAAAATGGCCCATTTTAGACACTAGGGGAAATGCAGACTTGCATCCTTACTGGCAACTACATGTGGCAATGTGGGGTCCCAAAGTGGCCCATGTGGTTGACGTTTAGCCATTGGAATTTATTCTCTTCACTTTCACAAATCAACAGGCAGCTGCTCCACAGGCAGTGGGGTGGCTAATGATGTAATCAAACTGACAGCATATCCTTGGGTTTATGGGGTTCTTTGTTTTAACCTTTATCCTAAATATTGTGACCCCCAGCCCATCTCTGAGAAGAACAGGGGAATAGTATTTAAGAATTTTTTATAACAGTAAATATAATTTCTTACTGTTTTCAAAAATTGTGAGTCTGTTTAGTCAATGTTGGTAATTTGTATTTTGTAGGAAATTGTCCATTTTGTCTGTCCTTTCAAATTCATCAGAATAATACAATACCATTATTGTTTATTTTTTTTAAACATCTGTCCACTTCATAACTGTACCACCTTCTGTTCTTAATATTTCTTTATGTGTGCCTTCTTATTTTAATTTGCTCAATCATAACAAGACTTTTTTTTAGAGGTTTGAAGAATAGCTTTTGGGTTTTTTTTGATCCTCTCTATTGTTCATTTCTTTTCTTTTTTCTTTGCAAAATATATGATAAATACTGAACACTATACATAGCAAATATGTGTTTTAAGAAATATTAAATATTGTTCTTCAAAGTTAAGAAATAGACCAATAGACCATTACTATTGTTTTCAAAATCCTATATTCCTCTCCTTGATTGCATTTCTTCCCTCCATTTCCAAAATTCAGATAATATTAATGAATGATTTCTGTTAGTCAAAGTTTTCCTTACTTTGCTTAATTTTATCCTGTGAAAATGTAACTCTAAAAAAGATTTTTTGGTTTATTTTACCAAATTTTAAATATATGTGGTCATTTGTATGAATTTTGACTTCTTTGCTAAAATTATTTTTGCAAAATTTATCCATACTGAGTATATAACAGAAGTCCATTCATTATTCTTGTTGTACAGGAACTCTAATTAATTCAATTATATAATTTTAAAGGAATGATATTCATAAACAGATCTCAGTTATGTTATATTTCATGAAATTATAATTTGATACTAATTGTGATATTGGACTTTTTTAATAAAATAAATGAAAAATGTAAAAGCACTATTTGGTTAGCAATGATAAATTAATCATTTTTAAAGTTACTTTTTAAATAACTCTTGGATAAAAGAATTATGTATACCCAAAAATGACACACACCAAAATATTATTTTAAGATTGATAAATTATAGCTATTTGAGTTATAAAAAAAACCCTCCAGCATAATCTTAACAATCTAATTTATAAAACCCTAGAGTTGCAAGGTTTAAATTAAATATATATATATTTAAAGGTAATAAATTATCCACTGTAGTCCTAGGAAAATAAATTGCTTAGTTTCATTTTATAGCATTATCCAAATTTTATCAATTGAATGAGAGAAAACTTATCATACAAATCATTAATGGTGATATAAATATATACTGCTAAAAGTAGTGTGAAAATTAAAGGAGTTAGCTCATATTGTTTCACTTTTGTGCTGTTGCTTAGCCTTCTTAAGCTCATAAGGTAAGCTTTCTAAAATAATACCCTTTTGGATAGAGGTAAAGGAAATTAAACAGAATTTTTTTTTTAAAGCAAAAATGAATGGGCATATTAACTACAGAATTTTTAAACTGTCTTTTCTCCTATAGACATTTCCTTCTCCAAAATGGAACTATTAGCTTATAAATTCTTATCACTTGATGGAAAATTGTGTGATTTAACTCTTGAATTCTTAGTACTTCAATAAGTCTACTAAAGTTTCTTCTAACAAAATTCTGTAACCTGGAATATATGCCTGTATGAATTCAAATGGAGACCATAAAGTTAAACGCAAATGGAAAATGTAAGCCACCACAGATCACCACAAATACCATATATAGAATGCCAGCTGTCAAGAGGATTGCAACAGGACTGAAAATGTGCTTGTATGGGCTTATATGTATTTAGTGATTCAGAAGGTGTTATGGATTTAGCTGTGTTGCAATATGAACATCAATGATCTCCTTTTAAAAAGGCATCTGCTAATACACAGATCTAAATGCATACCAAAACTGACTTTGTTAGAATCATGATTTTAAAATAAGCTAATTCAAAACTGTGTTTTAACATGTTTGGCATTAAAGTTATACTAACTCTTATGAGTTAGTATATGAGTATATATAGTTCTTTCAACTCATATGAGTTGAAAGAAAACATGGGATGAACAACAGAGCTCTGAATTTACCTATCTGTACAGAAATTTAAAATGTGCACATAAAGACTAGTGATTGCAGATGAAAAAAGCATTCTACATACACTCTCTAGTTTTCAAATATCTGTATATACCATTTAATTTGAACTTTAAGATTCTTTTTCAAAAATACCCTAAATGAGCTCATCATAGACCACAGCTGATGCCATCTCTATTTACACTTGCATGCGCCTTCTTGTCTGGCCACACCCCAACACCCAACGCCCCCCAACACACCACTCAGATGCATATAGCACAAAACCAATGCCAAGACAGCTCCAGGACTCCCACATCCTCCCCTCCAGCAACTATGGGAAATCATGGGAACAAGGCACCTGTGCAGAGCCTTCTCCTCACTCTAGAATACTTTTCACAGAGGAAAAGAAGAAAGAAGAAATCACTAAATGTATGCTTTGAAATGCACAAACTTTTCTAAAAACTTGAGAACAGTTCCTTTTTATAAAGAATTATTTCATCACTTGAGTCACTTTGTTGGAACAGATGCCTGGAGGTTCAGTGAGCTTGTTGGTACAATTCCTTGTCCATGTATCTAGAACATAACTAACAATCCAAAATTTACAACTCACAGAGTCAAAAAGAGGACAAAGCCTGGACCCCCGCCCACCTGGGAGTTGAGAAAGCACAAGAATCCGCATAGTCGAAGTTCACCCACCTACAAGTAAAACAGGTTCTCTAGTCACCCACCCCAGGCTCATCCTTGGACGCCCGAAAAGTCGCGAGTATGCGGGTCCTTCTCATACCAAGTCACTGCGAAAGCTGGTCTGATTTTAGTTTAGAGCTCCGCGTGTAATCATGCCATCAAATCCTTTTATGCCTCCCGAGTTCTCAGAGAATTTTTCCAAACGTCTGCTCCAGGCAGAACTGTCACAAGTTTCCTGGGCACAGGAGACCGCCCCACCAGGCCTCAGGGTTTGTACAGGCGTCCCCAACCCAGGCTGCCTGTTCTCAACCAACCCCACCTCCCATTCACACCACCGACCCCAATTCAGCCCTCAGCCAGCCTTCCTGCCCCTGCACCCCAGGCACACTCTGCCGTCCACCGAGTGGTTCACGGGGTAAGTGGGTCGGGTGGGTGACCTGCTGAATAAACTATAAAAAAAGCCCAAACCGGGAAGCCTTTTCAGAGGCACTCCAGCCAGGGACTCAGGCACTGCTCCAGCCCCTCCACTCACTCAGGTCCCAACTGAGGTTAAACGGGATCGGGGGAGGGGGGTATGGGGGTGTGTGGGGGGTGTTAGAGGGGAGCCCCTTGAACCTCATCTCACAGGTATGTTTTGCTCAC
>JAGFMF010011668.1:12876061-12935955 GCA_019455555.1 Galemys pyrenaicus | reverse complement strand
GGCGGGGGGGGGGGGGGGGGGGGGGGGGGGGGGGGCTGCCTGCACCCGGCCCACCCGTACTCCCCCTTACCAAGAGGGTTAGCAATAGCTGGCCGCAGAGGGCTCCGTGCAGGTAGCGGTGGAGCCGGAAGGCAGCCATCCCGGCGCGGGGCAGGTCCTGGAGGCCGCGCGGTTGGAGGTGCAGCTGCGCGCGGGAGCTGCGTCTCGCAGGCGCTGGGTTTTAAGACGCCGTAGACACTCTCAGGCTTGCCCGCCCGGGATCTGGTTCGTTCCGGAGACGGGATTGGACCCAGAGATGCCGAGCGGCCCCTCCTAGTTATTTCTCAAGTTTTATCACCGCGGGAGATGCTGGGGAGCTGCCCGAGCCTGCCCCCCGCTTCCAGGCGCCGGCTCCGGGCATTTGCTTGCTGGAAAGCGGTCGCAGACCCACCCTCTGCCCGCTTTCCCACGCCCCTTGTTTACCCTTAGGCGCCGCTGCCCCACCCAGCCCTCAAAGCTGCCCTCAAAGCCAGCTCTTCCCTGGGCGTCCCTCTTTCGGAAATTGTGCCTTTATTCCCACTAGAGAACGCAAATCCGCTTTCAGGGATCCCTGCCCCAATTGGGTCACTCCTGGTTTACCAGGAACACTCGTGATTAAATCAGAAGATCCTCCCTTCCACTTCTGATCAAATGCTGGGCAGTGTTTTCTGTCAATAGAAAATATATGTATTCTTACATTTCAAGGTAAACGACAGAAGAAAATTAATCGGAAGTGGCATGAAAAAGCTGGCACTTGGTATCCCAAAAAAATAAAATAGAAGAAATTCTGATACCTGACCATTTTTAGATATGCAAGATATGAATGATTAACACTAAGTATTCTTTACTGACAATTTTGTTGCCTTATATGACCCTTCTAAGAATTTGTTGTTCTTATTATTGCTCAAGTAATTGCATGGTAATTATACTAAAGTGCAATTTTTTAATTTGTGTGAAAAGGAGAACCTACCACACCTCTACTCTAGAATGACCCTTAGAAATTCAGTAGCATTCGACAAATAAGTGTCATGTTAGGGTCCAGAGTTTACCACGCATGTTGTGAGGGGCTGGAGAAAAGGAGGTGCACCAAACCCACTTCCTGCCCTAAACATATTCTAAGGGGAAATAAGGCATTCAACATAGACCAGTGCACTAATGTTTTCAATAGGTACCTTTCCATACCAAGGGTATATGCCTCTATTTCTCTCTAGATTGAGTTTGTGTGCCCTAAACCCCCACCTGCTGAATTCACCTTTTTATTTGTGTCTCTGGTCCTCAAAGTCAATGTGCAGGTTCCAAGGTCAGAATGCTCAGACAATCCAGATTACATAGGAAAGGTGTTATGGCCTTCATTTCCCCTCCCCTTCCCTACAAACGCCCAACAGCTTTGTGTGGAAGTCATGTATTTGTTAAATATATACTGAGGCTTCCTTGAAACCCACAGGCCTCAGCGCTTCAGACTCAAACACTAAGTTCAGTTTCTTAGCTCCATCTCTGAGGCATCCAAGGTACCAGAGACCTAGCTCACCCCTGGATGCCTCTTGATACAAGAATCCTTCTGATCTTACAGAAAATTCTCCAATGTTGATCCACTCCAACACTTTTCCTCTTCCATTCTCCAAACCAAAACCCTAGGGAAAGTTTCAAATTCTCTTCTGGCCCCAGCCGGCCTCTAGAAACACAAGTGAATAATGGTTTTCCTGTAATAAAGCTGATGCTGTGGCCTTGTTACTGAGCAATGAAGTCCTCTACCTGTGTATAGAGCAAGACATGACATCAGATATTTCAAAAACCAACTTTATTTGAGAATCCATTGGCAAGGAAGTTACTCAAATCTACCTCCCCTATTAAAAAAGGAGATGAGGCTATTTATGTTTGGGGAACCAGGGTAGAGAACAAAGTAGTTACATTTTACTATCTGAAAAGCAAGTAGGGGCAAGGAAATGTGGGCTTGGCTGAAGTTCATTGGGTAGCTACAGGATATGCCATACCTGCAGTATGAAGAAGAGGTTTTTCTTCATGAAAACTGGAGTTTTCAGTTTCTGTTGGTGTGTCTCTCCTCCTCTGGGTGACTACTTCCTCTTTGTCCCCAGCTGGCTTTGGAGCTCAATTCAAAGTTGTCAGCAGGCTCCAGCCTTTTCTGAGCCTGTAAAAGCAAGTCTCAATGAAGTGTTTTTTCTGTTTTGTCTGTGATCAATTTAGCCATTTAGCTTCTGTTTCTGACTGAACTGTGTCCCTTCAAAGTCTGTAGTTGAAACTCTACCCCCAACATGGCTATATTTGAAAGACAGAAACGATTAAGAAATAATTAATGTTACATGAGGAGGTTTGGGACTCAGACTTGATGAGATTATTGTCCTTAGGGGAAGGAGCACCAGAGTCCAATGTCCCATGTGTAGACATAGGGAAAAGGCTGCTGTCAAAAAAGCAGGAAACCAAATCAGTCAGGTCATTTGATTTTGGGCCCTGAGCCTCCAGAACGATGAGAAACAAGAACCAGCAGAGGAAAGGGGGCAGGGATGAGGGTGTCCCAGGCAAACTTAGTAACAGCAGCACTTGTTCAGCACTAAGAATCTCCTGAGGGCTTTTCCAGTCAAGGAAACCTAAAGGTGTTACTTCAAATCCCTGGATGGAAGAAACCCTGTGGCTGAGAATTTAAGTTAGCAAGATAGTCTCACATTGTGCCTGGCCAAAGAGTTGAAATTCATTCTGGAAAAGATGGAGAACCATCCACTCAATCTATAAAAAGGATTACTAACTACAGTTTCAGAATTATCACCTTTGGTGATTTAATAAGCTCATTAACTTCATTAATCAAACTGTTTATGCCTTGATATAGCTTTCCTTAATAGTTAAGGAATAAAGATCTTTGAAGTGTTTCTTTTTTCTAGTAGTCCCAGTTTTCAATGACTTCAGCTTTGTCTAACCTGATTATTATAGTCTTCCTAGTGACTAAAACTATAAGATAATTATCTTCTGGTTGTTTCAGCTGTGCTGTGAAGATGAGAAGACTGTTAATCTTACTGACTATATGATTATATCATAGTTACTCGATGTTTCTATTCTTCACTTCTACAAAACAAAAGTTAGAGGAATCCATTTCAGAAACACTATGAGAGCATATTTATGATATTTAGTATCTGTACTGCTAAATTCTAAGTGCAAGATGAATGCTGAATAATAATTAGATGTAGTCATTATCTTGGAATTTCCTGTTTTGCTATAGCATCTACTCGTCCATCATGAGTGTAGTAGTCTAAGTCTTAACAAAGAGCAATGCATTTTTAAAATCTAGAGAAGAATCTTCATAGGTAGTTATAATAATAACAAATATGCAAATATGCTTGGAGATAAGTTAAAATTGATGTTATTTTTTCTATGTAAATTATTTATTTAAAATATGAGCTTCAGTTTGAGTATAGTTATTACTGGATGCCTTTTATAATAAAATAAATTTTAATCATTATAAGACATCAAAAAGCAGTTTATTGGACTGTCCTTCTTTTAATACCCTGTATTTATTTTATACTTTTAAAACCCTTTATTTTAATACCCTTTCTTCCAGACTGCAGATTCATCACTGGAATGTCACAAGTGAAAAAAAAAAAAAAGTACAAAGATGAGAATGAAACATTATTTTCCCTTGTCAGTTTCTTAATTTGAAAGGTAAGAAAAGCAAGAATAAAGGATCAAAATGAGAAATGATTTTGAACTAAAGTACAAAAGTCCACATCATTTGCTATATTTTCAGTAGGAAGCAAACTTAAGCTCACTAAGAAGAGCATTGTCTACACCTAGGTGGGAACTTGGCCAAGAAAGAGTCCTGAGTCACTTAGGAGGCAGAAGCTGACCAATGTCCACTGAGAAGACTGCCTTGCACAACTCAGGGGCAACAGGCACTGGTTGTGCACACCTCAGTGCTTACATGGGCAGTGAGATGGCAAGTGGGGGCCCCTCAGACATGCCTACATCTTGAGTAACTGTGTGACATCTGGGCCAAATGTGCAGGTAAGGAGAGAGTCTCTTCTGAAAAAGAAGCTTAAATTAAAAGCAAATACTAGATTAGTTTGCAGCAGTCCTTCTAGGGACACGAAATAAGTTCTACCATGAAATGTGAGCCCAAAATCACTTTCAGAATATTAGTTAGGATAAATAGTGGTAGTGATAAATGTAACAGAATATGTTATTTGTTGAAGCAACTCAGAGGAATGTGTACAATGGTGTTCAGAAGTACCAGGAGTCCTTAAAGACTTTAATTTTAGAAGTGAGCTGCCGTTTATATATCCACTTGTTCTTTTAGAGGTTTTTGTCTCCTGTTTGGGAACAGGGGACTGGATTTTCTTACTCTAGCTGCTGTTTCCTCCATGAATAACCACCTGTGTTTCTGCCCCTTCTGTCTTACCTTTTCCTCCTCTGATTTCCCAGAGCACCCACAGAACAGACTTGACTTTTGATTACTTAAAAAGACTACTGGAGATTCAGAAAAAAAAATGACAATTGAATCCAAGAGTAATCTGAAGTAGTCTGTTGCTATTCAGGACAAGATCCTTTCCAGAATCTCTGTCTGCCTCCCATCTGGCCTGTCTTCCGTGGCAAGCACCACTCCCAGCACTCCTTCCACTCCCATGGAAATGCTCCAGGCAAGAAAGAGAACCTCATGTCTAGATCAAGATGACACCTGGCCTCCCAGGAAGAGAAATTTTCCCTCCACCCATCCTGTGCTGGGCCTTTCAAGGACTCTGCTCTCACCCTCTTATTAATTTCTGCCCAGAATGACTGATAGCAAGACTATCCACTTCCTTCATTCCTGTTCACAGACACATGGCCTTTCTCTGTAACCTTGGCAACAACCAAACAAAATTTGGATGTGCGTACATTTTACGCGTTCAAAATTATCCAGTTTTGGTAATGCCATGATAATAGTCCCATCCAGATAGGCCATGAAATGCTCAGAAACTTTATCTTTCAATCTCCTTATTAATGATTCAAGAACTGTAACTTCTCCTTCATTAAAATCTTCAGGTGCCCTTGCAAATAAATCTCTTCTGCAAAATGACCTTTAAAAAAGAGAAGAATGGTCTCTAGGTGACTTCACACAGGATTGGAAGCAATAGTAATTTCCACATGGAAAACAAAACCCCATTGTGTGAGGATAGCTTCTTACAGTAACAAAAGCAGTGTAACAAAGCCCTGATACAGAGTGCACTTTTAGTCTCTCTCATCTTGGAATCTTCCCACAATCCTTCACTTCTGTTTCCTTCAAAGTGAACATTTCCTCCCACTGAGCAAGGCTGTCGTTTCTTCTGGACTTTCTCGTGTTCCCAGGAGCTCATGCTGTGCATCTGTCTGTTCAAAAGGCATTGCTCAAGGTGAAGGTTACAGGTGTGAGTAGGCTGCTGTTCAGGTTCTGTGTCATTTAGCCAGCGTCATTCTGATTCACCACCTCATCAACCATCTTGTTTCCCAGAAGTTTAGAAGAACCATCTTTCAGTGTCATGTTGGGGAAGTGGCCTATCCCTCAGTTCAAATGATCATCAACTAACTTAGGACTAGGGGAACTACTTTTCCTTCCAGTTCTCCAGGGGAAGTAAATTTTTAATTCAACATTTACTTTATTGTTGAGTTATTATTGTATTGATTACTAATGAGTTACTCATGAATTTAATTTACTCAAGATTTATTAATCTTGATTTATCTTTTATTTACAGCCTTTCCAATTTCCGAAGTCACTCTCGATTTTCTCACCCAATTAGATGAGAAATAGCTCTGCGCCAGTTGAACAGCACAGATGCCATAACAATACCTGGTTATTTTTCTGCATTGTTTCCGTTTTATAATAATCTACACACTTTATTGATAAATTCTAATCTTAACTTGCAGATATTTATATTTATAGATTTTACCACTTTCCTATTTCCCTGAATAGCTCTAATACAAAGGTCTTCCCCAAACATTCAAAACAAGCCAACAGAGAAACAGGTACTATTTTTAGTAGGCATGAAGGAATGTACCAGAAAGGCTATTTTGTTGCCATATTCTACTAATATTAAAGTAAGAGAAGAAAAAAATCAGCCAATGCTTGATAGTGCTGGGAAAGAGTATTACTCAGAGGGTGGCCTGAAGGTCTCTTTCTCAAGAATAACCTAGTGAAATATTCAGAGACGAGATTAAGGAGCTTGGTTATATTTTGAGACGAGATTAAGGAGCTTGGTTATATTTTGACTCAGACTGTAAATTCCAGACACCAAAATGGAAGATCTAGGAGAGGGAGAGGAAAGGACCCTATTCTCAATTTATCCTGGACAAGCTTGGTTAATTAATGTCTTCTCAAGGTGTTAATATCCAAGCAGGGTCCTACTGTATTCTAAGGAAGGGTCCTATTGTATCTTTGGAAGATAAAATTATACAATCACTGTGCTAGAGAGAGTGTTAGATATGACAGCTATGTTGGAAAGTTTAGAATATGGAAGTTTCTGGTTGTAAACAGTTCCTAGAAAGCTTAAGGTAATGTGTCTGATTCCTACTTGGACTGGCCTCGTAGGCAACTGTGAAGTAGTCTTTCCTTAAATCTTACATCCTTAAATCTTAAATCCCTGGTCTTTCCTTAAATCTTACACAGTATTTTAGCTGTGGGAAGATGATCTATAGGTTTCACTTCCACCTGTGGGTTACTATTGTCCTCATACATTTCTTACTCTGCATACTAACAATTTGAGTATTGACTTAACATACTAAAAGTTTCATAGATAGATGGTAAAATTTTAGTAGCTCTTTTCTCTTTGCTGGTTGATGTTAGCAGAATAAAAGAGGCTAGATAAGCATTTTTGTTTATTTAAGGCATGAATGGTAATACTGTCTCTGTAGGAAGGATGACATTTGAATGTGGGCCACTCTTCCCTGTAGTTTTATCCTATATCACAGGGACCCCTGGATTACATCAGGAGATCTGCTGGGAAAGCCAATTTTCCTCCTCTTTGAGCACAATCCTATAAGAATTAATAAAACTTGTTTTTCTTGTTCTCTTTCGAGGAAAAAAAAAAAAGACTAAATAACACAGGGTAGGGTATCGTCCTTTTAAATTTTCCATTAAAATGCTAAGATTACAAAAGTTTATTTTGCCAAAATGACTATTGGGGGCCTTCCTGGTGGCACAGTGGTTAAGCAACGCACTAAGAAGCAGACCACAGTCACTGTAGCACGAGTTTGATCCCTGCTGCCAGTCAAGGAAGTGATCCACATGGCGTGGCAGACCTCTCCTGCTTTGCCTGCTGCTGCCCTCGCAGCATATTTCAGTTGATCTGCCTGTTTTGTTCCCAGCTCTGTCTCTGGTGAATCCTCTCACCACAACCCCCACACCCCTGGCCTGTACCCCAGTTCTTGTATGCATAAGTAAATAAATCTTAAAAGAAAAAAAAAAAGACTATTGATAGCTTTCCAGAAGGAACTCAGGCTAAAGTGTGGAGAGCGCACAATGGACTGAGATGGAGGATTATGGGTGCCTTGGTGATGGGTATGGTGTGATAACATACATCTGAAGAAGGGAATCCTATATTTCTGAATCATATACAGTGTTGTAAACCAATGCTACCTTAATTTAAATAAGCTATATAAAAATGGAGCTTCTGCAGTAATCGAGCTTCAGGTGAATATCCAGATAAATGATATAAGTTGAAACATCAGAAAGTCCTAAGTTTGAAGCTAACTCTTTGCTCATTCCTCCTTTAAGGCACTTTATCAGGACAATGTAGGAGCTTCATGTAGGTGCTGTGCTAACACCAAACCAATCCAGCGCCCCTTGACCTGCCCTTGCTATAGAGTCCCACACTCTGCAGACATTTGAAATACATTCTCTGACTTAGGGAAAGATTGGAAGTAAGTGTTAACTAGTATTGAATCACCATTTCATTTGTAATTTAATCAAAACAGAATCACAAAATCCTAAATGAAAGCAACTATTTTTATAATCTGGCCAAAGCTCTTTTTTTTTTTAAACAAATGTATATTCAAAAGGAGTTTTGCAATTTATCTAAAGACCCAGAGTTAAGTTCTCAAAAGACTGAGATAAAACCACAGAATTTACACCCCTGTTTCTTTCCTCTTTAAAAAAAAAAAGTGTGCACTAAATTAATCTGTTAATCAAAACCAAATGAGTGAAACCGATAGTGCTGCTTTCTTTCTTGCTTAAACCTCAAATATATTGGCAGGATTTAAATTATTATTGGAAGAAATAGTACATCCAATTATAATCATAGAAAACAAAACCATCTGCAAGTTAAATCCTGTTCTATTTTCTAGGAAACTATCCAAATTCTTTCATTATCCAATCCAACTTTTGTTGTTTGTTTGTTAGTTTAACTGTGAGTAATCAATGAACCACTTAAAAACAATTTTAGAAATACTTTGATTATATGGAAGGGTTTTTAAATTATATCTATTCTCATAAGATTCTTATATATTACACCAAAAAATAAACTTAATGATGTTTACATAAAAACTTTGTGAGCTAAAGGAAACATTCAATTAGAAATTGACTGCCATTTTTTCTTTTAAAAAAATAGTACAGACTCCCAAACAGGCCAAGATGTTTCCACAGTTTAGTGTGGAAAATAATGGAGTCTCAGCATGGTATCCGTAGTGCAAAGATTAACTTTGTGTCTATAACACGAGAAACAAAGAGCAGTAAAATGAACAATTTAGTTGCTTCAGCATTATACTCATGCAAATTTTGTTATTCTTCATCTAGACACAAGGAAATTGATTACAAACTGTAACAAACACTATGAGTGTTTTCTTGCTCTTTGCTTTGTTAATTTCCCCAGAGTTTATAATAATAAAAATGCATAGAAACACAGAAATAATAATGAAGGAAGATTTATATCACTCAGAGAGTGTCACTCAGTATTTTTAGTATATTTCATAAGTCTTAGGTAAATTGTGGTTATACTGATCTGGAAAATTATTTTACTTTTTCATTAATCCTACTTCATGAAACAGTTTTCAAAGTAAAATAACGCTTAATAATAGATTATTATTATTATCACAATAGCAGTAGCTGCCATTTACTAAGCCAAGCACTAAGTTAAAGATCTTTATGTGCATTATGTCTTTATTCTGTCCTTATTTTGTATGTAAGAAACCTTGAGGACTTTTTTTTAAAGAATTATTTATGCGTACAAAAGCTGGGGTGCAGGTCAGAGGTGCAGGTGCTAAGTGGACTCACCAGAGACAGAGTGGGGAGCAGAATAGACTGATCTACCGAAATCCACTGCTGAGGGGAGCAGCAGGAGAGTCAGGAGAAGTCTGCTGAGCCATGTGGGTCACCTCCCTGGCTGGGATCGAACTTAACCCCCTCTGCCACAGGGAGGCCTCAGAAATATGAGGTTTCTATGACTTAGCAAGCTTACTAGCTAAGAGAACAAAGCTGCAATTGGGAGTCAGATCTTTCAGACTACAAAGTCAGGGCCCACAAATATTACAGTGATTATCCTCATTTATGGTACCTTGTATCACACTCGTGTATTATAATTTCATTACTTTCCTGTCATGGGACATTTAGTTTATTTCCAATTATCATTATTTTCAATGTCACTGAGATAAGCAGTCCATGTGCAAATGGCATCTGTATATGTTCTCATATTTGCTTGTGATAAATTCCTTGTACTGATTTCATTGGTCATTTTGTATTAAATCTCTGCATGTTGAAATTCACCCTGTCTGACTACTTACCCTCAAGGCTCTCAATTCCGACTTTCTAAATTTCTCATTCCCTATGGGTTCTCCTCATGTCTTTTATCCCTAGAAATTCCCTAGTTGGTTCCCTTTCCAAGAGAACTAATTAAGTTGAAACGTCTTGATTCTTCCCCCGGTCCCTTCCCTGTCCCACCGGCTCCTCTGAAGCTCCTGGTCTCCATAGTAAACAAAGAGCATGGCCTGTCACCCTACCCACTATGGCTCCTATCCACTACACAGTGCTGCCAAACAACTGCCACCTCATGGACATGCTCACTTATTGCACCTGGTGTTGACCTTTCTAACCCTATTTGTCTCTGGGAACTGACAATTCTGATTGGTTTTGGGAATATATGATTTGTATGCATCTTACTAGCTAGCAGCACTTATGTGGCAAAGTTGATTTTTATTGAATGTTTACTAAGTGTTTAAGTCCCAGGATCTTACTATAGGATTATGTCCCCAGTTCAACTCTACATGGTTAGTAGGAACCATGGAGTAAAGCTGACATTCTGAAAAACTAATTTACTGAAATTGTGCGACTCTACTTATCAATGTGTTTAACCTCTTTGACACATTTCTAACATTTTGCTTAATGTAATTTCTTATGAAGAAAGGAACTTAAAATACTTGAGATTCATTACTTTCCAAATCATGGCATAGACCCAATTACTAATCCTTATCAATAGGTGATTATATGCAGACCATCATTGAACCAAATCCTAAAATATAATGTAAGCAAGTATTTCAGCAAGCACCAATGCCATAGCATAGGAATACTGCTCTATAGAATAAGATGTGGTTTTAACAAAATAAGATCAATGTTCTCTCTTTACACAATTAAATAGCTATACTATAGGGCTAAAGTTTTTCTGTCTTAATTTTTTAGCAAAGTGTTTTTTGCTTTACATGAAGACACATGTTGCATGTTTAAAATGCAACTAAAGAATGTTTTGCTTAATTTTTAAAATGCTGAGCAAAAGTGACTTAAGTTTCTTCTTAGCTACTGTGAAATAAAGAGCAGGAAGAAGGTGGGAGAGAGGCTCTTCCTAAGAAGAAAGGTCAAAATCTTATCTTTTAAGATTTAAATCCCCAGACTGTATCCCTCTTCTTGGAGGAGAAGAAAGCATACAAATGATTTAAAAATAAAATTTAAAAACCTGAAACACATTGTCTTCTCACTTACTCAGCCTTGCCTCCATTCCCTACCCTAGATAGATCTTTTCCTTGCAAGTTGATGGGAGATCATCATATTTTATGTTATCTTCCTGAAAAATTTTCAGTTCACACTACAATATAGCCATCACCTCCTAGACTCACAGCTGCACATTCCTTTTCCTTTCCTCTGGTTTTCACCAGGTTTCCTTCTTCCTCAGTGCACACCTGAGTTTCGTGGCGTCCTGTTAACAGAATGTTCTCTTGCGCTAACTCAAGGAGGCACTCAGCTCTGCACCACCTTCTTTCTTTCTGGTTTCTCAGAATACTTCTTCACTGAAGGCTTGACTTCCAACCACTTATAGTTAGTTTGACTTTGGGAAATCCATTTTAAAAAAGTCTGAAATTCCTAACACGTAGGTAAAGCTTAGTTGCTTTTCCTTAGGAGATTAGCAAATAGTTCTTTAGCAAAAATTATTTCCACTACGGTGTTGGAACATGTTAATAATGAGATGATGCTCACAAATAGGACTTTCACATTGGCAAATGGGTTTCATGTTGAGGAAAAAATGATTCTTTAGTCATTAATCAGGTACCAGATATATATCGAATGCCTATTCTCGTATTTGCAGGGCATAGAGTGGAGAAGAAGATGGACAATAACCTTTATTGTTTCTTATTCTGTGTGGTGCAGCCATGGAATAAGGGATTCCAAAATCTCACCACTTCACTTTCTTATACTATGTGGTGATTGCAAACATTTGATGTACAATCCAGTCACTATCTCTATGTTGGGAAAAAAGAATTAAGTGCAGAATCTATGTCACATCTATGCCAAAGGAGAGTAATGTAGCATGCTAGAAATCAAATGATTTAATGATTTTAAAAAAATGTTTCTGCGTGTGTATGTGTATGTGTTTCCTTTCTCTCATATGGGAAGCTTACTGAAGACAAAATGAAAGTATTCACATATGTATTCCCATTGAGTGATAGCCACCCATAAATTTCAATGCGTCAGATTGTGTTGCCTGGCTCAGACACAGAAAACAAGATTACAAATTAAGTTATTTGATTCTTAATATACTATATATACACACATAAACAAACATTTGGAAAGGCATGTTTACACAAACATATTTTTAAGTGAAATATTTAGTGATGTGTTCTAGACACAAAAACGTCTTATGGTCAGGGCTGGTATTTAAACTAGATCTTCAAAATGTCATACTTTTACAAAAGACTAGATAGCAAGTGAATATGTTGCAAATGGTGACTTGATCATAAGCAAGGAATGAATAGAAAATGTGTAGAGTACAGGAAGATGTGACTTCACAATTCAAATTTACTCTCTAAGACAAAAAGGTTATTAGGTAGGAGAATGCTAATATATATTATCTGTTCTTTGATGGCTGCTGGAAGGAGGGAAGGATAAAGAGATTAGAGACACAAATATTGTTGGAGCTGAGTGAGACCAAAGATTTGAACTGGGGTACCAGTAGGCTGAATGTATGAAAAAGGCATGAAGTCAGTGGACATAGGCACATCTCACATTCGTGACTTTTAGCTTTGGAGAAGCACAACTTCACTCACTAGAATACTATAGTTCTTTTGCTGCATCTGGAATTTTTTGTGTGTATTGAGCATTCCCCATGTTACCAGGTCTCATGTGACAACGTTTACATGCATTGACTATCATCCCACACTCACATCTACTCAAAATGACATTGTGTCTTGTCCTGTACTGACTTGTGTGGGCAGGAAGAGTAGTTGATTCATCTCTTGAATCTCATTCATCTCATACCAGCACAATCTATAAGAGAAAGGCCTTAAATGGCAACTCTGGGAAGGCAGTGAATGCTCACATAAAAGATAAAAAGATACATAAAACTGTGTTTAAAATGCTCATAAGATTTGGCAGTTTGGGGCAACAATTAGATATACTATGTAAACAAGACTAATAGAAGATTCTCAGTTTTAAGCTTAAGTAATTAGAAGGAGGAAACCCTAAAGAACCTCATGCTTGTTTCTACATGAATTTAAAGTACTAGAAGGATAACAGAAGTTTTGAAAGTATATATATATATATATATATATATATATCAATTTATATATCAATAAAAGGTATAGCTCCGTATAGTTTTGTTTGCTTGTTTGTTTTTGTTTTTTTTACCTTTTGGAGCTTCATTTCTTCAAGAAGGTTGGAAATATGAAAGGCATTTTATTTTCAAAATGTAAATGCCTAAGGCACCAACCAGGGTAAAATCTACGGTAAAATCAAAGACTTCACTCTGGAGCCCAGGAAAAGGCTGGAGATAGCAACTAAACTAAAGAATAAAGCAAATTTAAAGTGAGATGTTGTGCAACAAATTTTGGAACAAAGAGAAAAATCATCTGTTAGATATGGGGCAAAAAAAAAGTAGAAAATAATTACAGAGACATCTCAAATATAAAATATACTGAACTAACAGCAGATCCCTATTGCCTTCCTCCTATTGAAGTACCTCCCATTTCTTAAGAGAAAAACCCTAAGATTATGACTGATGAAATTTATCTGCTTTTCACTTAAGTTGCAAGATTTATCACATTGATTTGGGGGCTGTGAGTATACCAAGAGAGACCTAAAAACTATTTTGAATCATGAAATTCCAAAAGTCATCACAGGTAAAGACACAGGGAAGACTTTGGGGGAAATGAATGGGATCCCAGATGTTGGTTTTAAAGTAGAATGGAGACTAAAGTTCCAACTATCTTCAATTCAGGCATTCTCTTCTCACGTGGTAGTAGTAGCAACTAATGTATGTTAAGTGCCAACTCTTTTCATGAATTAACTATTTTAGCTGACAATAAAAACTATGAATACACTCCTCCAATCCCCTAAACACAGGTTATGTGAGTGAGGAAACTAGATTCAAAGTTTAAGAGACTTCTCAAACTCCCACTGAAAGTATGGGTGGAGATGGGCTTTACATAAAGGCACTCTCTCTGGAGTCTGGATTGAGGGTCACCATGGTGACTGAAAAAAGCCTTAAACTTTCAGGCAAGTGACAGCTTGCTTCTAAGACAAGCAATCTCTAGCAAAACAGGTAGAAGAGAAGCTAAGGAAGGGAGGAATCATAAGCTCATATTTTTATAGGACATTAGGACTTGTGCCCATTTAAGATGTGGCTATATTGCTTTCCATTTACTTTGAACCAAGAAGTTTCATATTATTTCGTAGGCAATGCCAGTAAATGCTTCAACATACTTTGCAATATAAGCTCTTCACCTTTGATTATAGAAGACCCCATCATTATGAAGATCTCATTATCATTCTCAATTGACAGACATCCTGAAGTCAAACAACCACAGCTTTCCAGTATCTTATTTTCTAAGGTGATTTTTGTTAGTATGAAGGGGTTTACGAGTGACTTAATTAAAATGTCAATATAACTAGAACTATCTTTTAGGTGGATCACTCTGTATGTATTTTGTGCTTAAAAACCATTTTTTTATTCAATATCTTACAGCCATGTTAGGAAAGATGTTCTACTATTATCCCCCACTTTATGGGGTGGGAGGAAACAGATACAGAAATTGTAATTTAACAAATATCCCATACCATCAGTTTTTAGAATAGTAAAAATATATAACTATGATAACAAGTAGACAAACACTCTCCACATCAAGTTCTAAAATTCTAAAAAATGTAGAACAAGAACCTAAAGAAGAAATTCACTTCTCTAAGAAAAATGCAATCTCAAGTGTTTATATCAGATAAATGACTAACAAATTTCAACCTTTTAAAATTACTTGATTTTTTATAAATTATTAAAAAAAAGAAATCTGAACATAATGACAAATAAATTTGAGAAATAGTATTTTTGACTGAGCAGTAATGAAACTAGTAAAAAATAAACTATTGATTAAATAATAACCTATTGTAAATCCTTGAAAATAATTGTTTAAAGTCAACTTACGAACTCAAGGTAGGCACACTTGACAACCATAAATGGAGAAATATATGTTTAATGTCCATCTGCTTAATATATATAGAACATTCATTGACTGAATTAAGTTGTGAGACATGGTCTGGAATTGGGTTGACTATTAAGTTTAACTTCATCTTTTATTATTTCAAATTTTAAAGAATTTGACCCACTTCTACATTTGTTAAAAAACTACAATCTTAAAAAATAACTACCTATTAAAAAATAACTTTGCAAACACAAAAAAAGATATAACTAGCCATCTCACCTAGACAGTTATAAATTACTTTTTCCCAGCAAGTTTCCGCAATCCCTGTATTTTAAAGCTTATTTCAAAAACCATCACTATTTTGCATTTATTAACGGCATCCTTGCATTAAAGACATAATCTTTAAATGTGCTATAATGTATTCAATGTCCACATCCCAATTTTAATCACACTATTCTTTTTGTTAAATAGACTATGGTATCTAATAAAAGCATAATGTATTTCTATGGTTTCCATTGCATTGCAAACCTTCCGTTCTTTGGTGAGGCAATAATGAAACCATCAAGATATCTGAAGCAAAAAAGAGAACATTATATTGATTTTAAGAAAAGTCAAGTATACACACACATAAGATTAAAAACAGAATAACTCCATTTATGGGAGTAGAAAAGAGAAGTAACTAAATATTATCAAAAAAATCTAGTTCTAATTCTTTTAGATTTTCAATCTAAATAGGAATGTTAAGAATGAAAAGGACAGAAATAGAGAGAAGGAGAGGGAGGTGGAGAAGAGAGGGGAAGGGAGGAGAAGGAGAATCAGAGGAAGAAAAAGAGGAAGAATCTGAAAACCAAAACCTTTTGGGGAAAAATTACATTCTCAAAGCATTTTTTAACCTTAACTTTCACTGATAAGGTAGGTAATAGGGGATATGGAGATTCAGTGCAGGACTTCATAAAAAATATAAACTAGAAGCTAAACTCCACCAAAATGGAGTTGTAATAACAGTCAGTGCTGTTTGGGACTCTTCCTTTGTATTATGAAAAAAGGTCATATTATGAAAATAAAACAACATGATGAAATATAAAAACTTTAGAAAGATGAGGAGAACAGATTTCAAGCACCATACAATCAATTAATTAGGCAACTCGAGAAAATGTGAATACAAAGTTTCTACAATTTTCTATTAGGTTGTGCTTCAAGTAGTGATATAAACTTAAATTAATTAAATCAATAGTTTATTGCACTATAAATTGGCTTCTGTCATATTCCCAAATGTAAACAACAATGCGAACTTTGTCTTTTTTTTTTTGGTAGGTCTTCTCAAGTAGAAGACCAGTAAGTGAAAACTATGTAAAACTTCGAAAATTTGGGCATACATTCTGTCACTCTCTGTAAATGTGTATTTGGCAAAAGAGATCCCAAAAAGAAAGGCTGGAGATCCCTAAATATGACATCTTCTAGACTTTAAAAATCCTGGCTTACAATTAAAATAGAAGTTGAAAAAGCCACTGTTTTTTGTAGCCTTATTGGAACACATTCATCTCTTTATGCACATTTCTGCTAGTGTCCTAAATTTAGGTTCCAAATGATCCAAAAATTCAAGCTCATCTTCTTCCTGTCGTTCACTGCAGCAACCTACAGAACCAGCCAGCGATCCTTTCCCTTCATAGTTATAGGTAAGGACGTAGTCTTGAGCGTGCTGGTGACTGACATCCTGGTTGCAAAGCTTCACCTTCTGTGAAGAGGAAAGACACAACACAGTTTATTCTTACTAGTTTAAGCACCAGAACTTACCACAATAAAAATAATAGCTTTGATTTACCTTTCATTGTTTAATTTTTAATCAGAGTGTGTCCTCTAATGGATTCCTACATATAAAAAATGGTACATGATTGGTCTATATCACAAATCACACTATAAATTCATTATTTAGCATGCTTCTAAAAATCACATATGTGGTAGCAAGTAAACAAGTGTTTAAGTAGTCATTTCTTTCCCTTTCCAAGTTATGGCTTAAGTGAGATGTAGCCAGTAAACTGAGCCCAAATCAGTGTGTATCCAGATCTTTTCAGATAGTTAATGTAACTGTGCAGGCTGGAATTGCCTGGTCCCATACTTTCAGTTTCTAAGACATGATTTTTCAGATGGGAAATATCAATACCAAGTCGTGAAAAATATTTAAACATTGTCACACATTATAGTAAGAGTTAAAAACAGGAAAAGTAAATAGTAAAAGAGGAAAAGTAAATATCCACTTAGTATCTGAGCATAACTGAATCAGAATTGGGACAAAGCAAGTTTCCAACTAGTAAATTTATAAAAATTGAAAATAAAGATCAGTGCAATCATCTGTAATCATTGAGAAAGTTGAGAACAACTCAAGTAGAGCTCTAAGACACTTAGGGAAACTCACTTCACCAAGACGGGGCTGAGTGAAAGTATGCCACTCAGAGTAAGTGTGTCTGCAGTGGTCCATCTCCACATGTCCTCCCCTGCAGGGATCCAAGGTCTGCTGTCCACCTCCCCTGCAGGGATCCAAGGTCTGGTGTCCACCTCCCCTGCAGGGATCCAGGGTGTGGTGATGCCCACCCCCCCGGCAGGGTTCCAGAGTCTGGTGTCCTCCAACCATCTCAATGGTCTCCTGTCCTCCATTTTTTATTCCTGCTCCCACAGGGCCACAAATTGCATGAGTAGAGCCGCCGCCAGCCCCATGGGTTGCACAGGTGAAGCCATTTGTGGAATACTGAAATGAAAACGGTTTGCATTGAGAGAGAGGCGTGGAAAAAAAAAAATTAGAAAAAGACCACCACCTTACATTTAATGCCATGAATTTTCTGACTAGGAGGTAAGCTCTCTGAGGGCAGGAACTAAATGCATCCTGGCAAATCTGAGTACCTAACTACGTAACCTCAATACTTCTTATAGTTCGAGAATCCAATATGGGAAACAAATTGCCTATCAAGAGGTCCATATCAAATCAGAAACATAACTTAAAATTACTAAGCTTTAACACTTTCTTGGAATATTGTACAATTTTATTTGTTAAATCCTTCCAGCATCTCACATCGCAAAATTAGGATTCTAGTACCATTGTCTCATATTTATTTATTCTGCTTAGTTCAAATTCATTCTCTTCACCTGACTAGAGCGGGAATATAATTAGATTCACATTTTATTCAGTGTTTAAATAAAGGTACATAAAAAATAATACAAATAACATTGCATAAAAAACCTTTGATGAAATAATAAATCCTTGCAATATAAAGTAAATCAAGTAGGGAAAATATGAACACCAAAACTTTAGCCCCTAGTTTTCTATGCTGTGGTTTTAAGGGAAACTAGTTTTTATTTTTTCTAGTACCACCCTTTTGTTTTTCTAAATCTTTGCTGCCCTAATCATCAATTATGCTTTTTATAAGATATTCACCTGCTCCTCATCTATGGGCTAGAAATCAAAGTTGGGGCAATGCAGTCACTTCTTAGCATTATTGTTCCATATATTTGACCTTAGGCTTCTTTCTAACCCATATATGAGCCAGAAAGACTCCATTAAAGTTCTTCCCACACTCATCAAAGCTTGTAGTCATTTTATTGCTGTTGCCAGAAAAAATTTAAAACAATTATGCTGATGATCTCTGAATAATTAAATGAAACATTTTTGTAGCATAAAGAGCAGTTTCAACATATAAAAAGGACTGAATCTAAAGTTGAAACCATGCAACATTTGAAATAGAAAATAATGACCTGTTGAAGGATTTTTACTATTAAGTTACACTGTGTGGTCAAATTGTGGCCACATTTTTATATATCACCATGGGAACCAATGTCATGTCATCTGTTCTAGAGGACTGAAAACATATTGATACTTAAGTCACCTGAACTCAGATTTATCTGAAAAGATCGCCATAGCTGGTTAGGCCAACTGACTCTTTCTATTTATTTTACAAAGACAAACTACTTACAAGTTTGTCATCACCAGGAGCTTCAGTGTTTGACACAATGAGGTTCTGCTGGGCTATATCATCAGGAAACACTTTTGGCTTTTCGGAAACCCCAGTTGCCCCACAGACTAAGGTAAATAGTATACCTGGAGGATGAGAAAGATCAATTCAGTATGTCACAAAGCCATGTGAAGCTACCATCTTAGAATAATTAATACAAAGATGACCTCCAGACAATGTAAATATGATAGCTTATGTCAAAAGTAATGTACAGTAAAAAAGTCTGTTTCGGAAAGGAATGCCACAAGCTCAATGCTTTATTTCTATCTTGCATTTCAGCTTTATGCCGAACATCACTAGAACTATAGATAAATGAATATGTGTGACAATGGAATACTATTCAGCAATCAAAAAGATAAATTAATGCCATTTGCAGCAACACAGATGGAGCTAGAAGGGATTATGCTCAGTGAAATATGTCAGAAGGAAAAAGAAAAATATCAGATGGTTTCACTTATAAAAGAACCAAATAAGGGATCAGGGAAAAATAATAACAATAAAAATAAACAAACAACTATAAATCAGAGATATTTTGCAGTGAGTGGAAAAAAGAGGGAGCAAAACAAGGGAGGAAAGAGCAAAAGGGACTATGGCAATGGTGCACAGGTGAATTGGTGGTGAAAATTCTATGGGGACTACACCTGAAAAAAGAAAGCAATCACTAAAAAAAATGAACCAATATGAAAAAAATATATAAATAAATTTAAAAAATGAACATGTGTGAAATTATAATGCAGTATATCCAAATGAACAGTTATGGTTAAGTATTTATTCTAGAAATATGTCTTGAAAATTATTCTGCAAGTCATTATTTGAATTCATGAAATGACTTACAAAATAGCAACGCTATGCCCAACAATATGGCAAGGATGGCCCACTTTCCAAGTCTCACTTCTCCATTGCCAGTCCTTGGATCTACTCGAGATGAGCAGTCATCTTCCGTAACACAGTCACATAATACAACATTTACAGGAGTGACATGTGACAGGCCATGTCTGTCTGTGACTCTGATAGGTACTGAATATGTTCCAAATGGAAGGTCACTCAGGCAGGAAAGACGCACTGCTGTATCTGCAAGAAAATTAAACCAAGCATTATAGAATGTCATTGATTTTGCCAGAGCATTAAACTATTCGTTGAATACTTCTCAAATTCCACCACCTATTGCCATTCCTGATGTTTTCACGACTACTACAAGATAGTAAATGTGAATGGACTGAATAGCTCTGGCCTGTAAGTATTGCAAACATATTGCAAATAAATGGGGGTCCCTTGCCCATGCTTAAGAAAAATCCTTCCCTGCCTAACTGACTTAATGTTACAAGCTCAATTTTTTATAGTGTCTGAAGCTCTCACTATAAATTTAAATATTTGGATAAAAAAATCATTGAATTAAATCCATTTTAAAAGAAATATGGTTAAACTGCTAAATCTATTACATAAGAAATAATCAGACTTCTAAAATTAAGATTTATGATTGATACTGTGCTATGGTACATTGCTCTCATTATATAACTCTTTTACTTACCCAAAGAATTCCATTTTGCTTTAGTAAATGGATGTCCAAAATGTATAAATAGAATGATCACATTTACACAACTTAAAATCACTGAGTCTATCTGATTTCAAAGGCTCTTTGGGATACATCTTCTTAATTTCATGTTTCCCAGGATTTTGATTTATTTCACAGAATACTAAACCTTAAAATAACACATTTTTGACTTACATTGTCCTGCCTATATTTTATCTTTCTATTTAGGAAAGTAGAAATATTTTAAAAGAAATGTAATAACAACAAATAACTAAAAAGGACAAACTGTACGAAAATAAGATTGGCTCTTGCTAAGAAATAATGGTTGATAAACCTTACATATATATACACACACATCCTGACATTCTGGACTATTATTGTTTGAAAAAAATAAAGGGAATTTTCTCAAATAAAGGGAAATTTCTCAGAGCAGGATTCAGGACACTGTACCTTAGCTGCCATAATGTCCTTAAGTCCCTGATTTTCTTCTTTCCTTTCTCCCTTCTTTCACAACCTTTGTTTTTTAATTTGTCATAGTAGGAAACTGGGGTTAAAAGCTAATCAAGTCATGACAGCAGGAGGACAGGGAGACTGGAGTATGTGGTCCATGACCTACAGGCAGTGTGTTCAGGAGCAGAGAATATGCTGAAAAGTTACAAGCTGCTGTAGGGAGTGATGTGGCATTGGTATGGAGAGATCCCCTTCTCTTACTATTCTTGTCACCATAGATCCCTTCCTGGGTAAGTTCATAAAAACAGACTAAGGATTGGGGGAGAATGCTAAGAAAATAACTGACAAGAAATCACGAGAATCTAATGTGCTGATTGAAAGAAAGGAGGGTATGGTGGACACTGTGATGCACACCCAGATTGCTCTGTAATCAAGATCTCATTAGCCAGCTGCTTAGAGAAAATTATCAGCACCTTCTGGGATTGGGCCTCCTGCCAAAGGTTACTCCCTTCAGGTGGCCCATTCTGCTGACTGAGCAATGGCCGGCCCTGGGGCAACTAGGAATGGCCTTTAGTTCAGATTTCCATTGGATTAGCTGACTGTTCTTTGGCCTGAGTTGCATCTTGTCTTTTCTTTTTGCACTATCATTTCTCTTCCTTTCACAGTTATTGACAGCAAGCAAACTCTTCATTATACATTCTGCCTGAGAAACTGTCTGCTTCTGGAAAACAAAGTTATGGCAGATGGATATCCTATGGCCTAGGAAACAATCGGCATGGAAAAAATATGTAGGTGTCAAGTATATAAATCAGGAAGTGATTGTATTAGACCTAGTCTAAGCAGATGTGTGTGTATGAGAGAGAGAGAGAGAGAGGATAAAAATCCATGCAACACCTAAAAGAATCCTGGCACAGGATTAATTAGAGATAAGCACTAGACAGAAGTACTTCCTGCCACATCAAAACTAAGAAAATTGCCTTCCTTCATTTGTGGTTCCCATAAAGCAAATCATTCTTCAGGAAATATATATATATATATATATATATATATATATATCCGACACAATGATGCTGGAAGGGACAAAATGATATTTAGAAATACAGACCATTAATTTTTGTCAGTCTCCACATTCTTGGGCCCTCTGAATTAGAAACACTCTCCAGGTTGAAAGTAAAAGGTGGACCATTTATAGGATCATCAGGGTCAACGGCAACAATCTCCGCAGATGACATGACAGGTTTGCAGATTACCACTCTCTCTTTAGGTATGTAGGGACCATTATCATTCACGTCTTCAAGTATAATTCCCAATGTTCCAGTACATGATCTACCCTCTAGAGAAATAGATGGAAAATATAATACTTGATGTTTTGAATAATCATTAGACAACTATACACTGAAATTTTAAAAAAAAGTTATTAAGCATTTGAAACATATAAATGACAGTAACAAGAAGAGTCTTAGGCTATGTCCTTTGGGGATGTTAAAAGGAAAACATTATAATTTTCATATCCATTGTAAAGACCTTAACTGCTATTTACATATTTCATCTTTTGCTAAGAGCAACATGACCTGGAAACTTTGTAGAGGTGAGTTTTGACTGATTTTTAAAAGGAGAAGAGAAGAGAACGTTAATAGGATATTCTAGTATAATTAAAAGGATAAGGAAATTCATGGTGGTGGGAAAGTCCAGTATGTACTCATGTTCTGCTCATAATGAAGGGGAAGACAAAATGATGGAGTTGACAATGGACAGAAAAGCTAACCAAGCATCTCTGAAAGTCTTACTAAAGAGCCTGGAGTTTAATATACATATAGAAAATAAATAAGGTTTTGGAGTAGTGGAAATTTAAAGTAACAGATATATACCTAGAAGATTAGAACAAAAATAGCACATGGAAATGTTTGAAAGATGAAAGACTCCAGAAGAGAGAAATCACTTGCAAATTGGGGAATAGCCTAAGGAAATATATCTAATGAAATTAGCCAGTATAGGGTTTTTTAAAAAGGAAAAAGCAAAACAAAAAACACATTTAAGTATGATCTCAATTCATAAAATGGAACATGTGAAATTATTTATCCCCTACTCATGTCAAAAGAAATGAACGGGGACAGCCACATTACACATCTATTCTGCACCACAATGATTAACAGAGCCTGTCAGTTAACATCACAAAGAGAAGAATGTAGAATAAAATTATGTCTGAAATCTCTAATTTCAGGCAGTAATTTTTATCTCCTCTATCAAAAAAAACAGTTGCCAAGTATTATGGAAATAATGAATATTTCTTATTATTTTTCTTCTCATTTACCTTTGGCCAAAAAACATGCTTTGACAAGAGAAATTGAAGATATAAAGAACATCTTTAATTGATTGAAGTTAAATTAACAATGATTACAACTTTATGAATTCAAGTAATGATTAATTTTTCTATACTTTAGACAGAATCAGAATATCATATTTTCCAAAAACACTTCTAAATTCTAATGTTGCAAGCTATAATATAATATTTTACATGTACTATAGTTAGCATATCTATTTTACAGAGACAAATATATTTGTTTGGCAAAGATTGTTTTCTACAACAAATCGATCTCACCCTCATATTTCTCTCAATTTTATAGGGCTTATAGAACATAATTTTGCATCTTATATAATTTTATACATTCAGTCTTTTTAATTTTATAATGCACAATGTTTTATTTTTATATAATATCCTTAATCAGAAATCTAATCCCCAAATTTATGTTAGCTTCCTATCAAAAGAGAGACTTGGAGCCCCTCCATGGCCTATACCCCAGTTCTTGTATGCATCAATAAAATAAAAGCTTTATATTTAAAAAAAAGACTTGTTTTTTAAGAATACACTGAGGTCATAACTATGTTTTCTCTATAATAAATTTTCCTGCCAAAATGAGTATTTTGACATACGGCCAGGTAAACTGAAGGTAATTTTACTAAAACAATTTTCTCGTTTCTCGTATTATTTTAAAAATTTTCTTACATCATTGGCCATTTCTGTACAGTAATTGCTTTCTCCCCTCATGTGTAGTCCCCATAGTTAGCCGCCACCATATCAGCCATGAACTATCACCATATTCCCTTGTGTTCTTCCCTCCCCTGTTTTGACCAACGTTTTTAACCTCAATAAATGGTGATTTAAGACATTCCTTTGTCTAAATTATTTTATAATTTCATCTCAAACCAAGGGTGCTGTAATAAAGCAGATATAAGAAATCATAAAAAAACCACTCAATTATGTCATTCTGGGAGAGAAATTAAAGCTGAGACTATAATGGTCTCAGTAACATCAGCTTACAAAGGGATGCTACTCGTTTAAAAACTGAAAGTGTATGTAGTGGATGTATATAGCTGGTTTAAAAATAAAGCTCTTACCGTTGTCTGATGCAAGGACTGTAACATTATAGATCCCGTTTTTGACAGTCTCTGCCTCTCTATCCAGGCTTCTGAAAATTTTGAGTGCCCCTGTCTTTTCATCAATTGTGACCCATCCTTTTGGGTCACTTAATTTCTTATACCTGTTAATAATAATGAATTTAAAAAATGAAATGCATCACCAGTCAAATTATTTTACTGGCTTATAAGTTATAAATTTTAAAAACATGGCAACTATGGAGTTAAATAAATGTGAATTATACATACTTTATGCCACTGCTACTTTTTGTTTCTGGATCGTATGCTTTATATCCATTGCTCTGTGTTCCCACGGGTGCATTTTCATTAACTCGAACGGTTTGCACTAAAGGACGACATTCAGGGCCCTCATCCTGATTTTTTACGTTAACAGTAACTGTTGCAGTGCTCATGGCTGATTTGGTGCCAGGGTCTTTAGAATATGGAGCTTCATTAACTACAGCAATTAGCAGGGTCATCTGTTGTTTTTCTTCATAATCCAGTGGCTGCAAAAGCAAGTGTGTTGAACATCGGATCAAGGCATTTAATAATTGTCAGTGGCAACTGGCATATTTAACTAAATTCATAATTATGTAAGTGCTACATTGGAAATAGTCATGAGCATATTAACCAGATACCCAGAATCATGGGGTTGGTAGGAATCATTCTACAGGGTCCAGATTTGATTGGAGCCAGCAATAAACGAAATCTCTTCCTCAACTACAAAGTTCACACAAGCAATATAGGTGTTTATAAAGATCTCAGAGATTATTTGATGAAGTTCCTTCAAGGTTAACACTTGAAATATTACTTTAGTGGGTTCATACCCTACCTGTTATTTACCACTTTGTTAACTTGGGGATAATATACCCTATCTTCTTGAGGTGAATGAAATTATTATTTATATATACTTTGGGTTACACAATGTGTGTTCAACTTTATGAAATGTTTTTAAATGGGAGAAAAAAATAGAAAACTTATTGAAATTATGCTTCCTTTTTTTAACTTTTCTATCCCAGCTACTATCTGAGAAAGTGGTTAGTACTAAATTTAATGAATGGTTTTTATTTTATTTTTTCTGATAATGTAGTTATAATGAGAATGGGTGAATTTATTTTCTAAAAGCAGAAATTGGGTCAGGTTTTAGATATCCCAAAGATAAATTTCCCACTTAGAATACCAAGGATAAGGGTAGAATCTGGGTGAAGGGAAGAGATAGGACTTAAAGGACATTTCTTTGCTATTTTGAAAGAGATTAACTTACAAACTGCAGCTAATTTTCATCATTTTAAGAAAAACTAAGGGGCCCCTGTGGTGGCACAGGAGTTAAAGTCGCAGCACTTTCAAGCTATCACCATCCACTGCAGCATGAGTTTGCTCCCTGGCCAGGGAGCTGACCCATATGGCCCAGCAGACCTCTCCTGTCTCACCCGCTGCTCCCCTTAGCAGTGTAGTTCAGTAGACCCACCAGTTCTGCTTCCCACTCTGCTTCTGTTGAATCTTCTCTCCCTCACAGCCCTCTCCCCCATACCTCTAACCTACACCCCATCTTATATGCATAAATAAAATCTTTAAAAAAGAAAAAATAATTTGTCTCTTTTGATCCATGTTCCCAATGAATAGGTACAGAAGGGACAGTCTGGAGGCCTATGACAGAACCATGTTGTAGTAAAAGATGCAACAGAAATGAGACTATGACTTGGTCCAAAATCAAAGTAGCTCAGATTATTTTAAGGGGGGATGTTGGCTCCTGAATTGACAGGGAGTCTTCTAAAATGCTACAGAATACTATTAGAAATAATTTGAGAAATATATACATCTTTGAATTTGAGATTGCCATGCTGAACAAAGAAGCTAAGACTATAATGCATACTTGATACAGAGGAGGAGATCTGTGACCAGTGTGCCTATGGGTCTAACCTGAAGACCATCATTTGGGATACACAGTAAAAAAAATACAGTAAATACAAGAGCTGGAGCTCTTGACCCAGCTACAGGAAGATAGGCTAGGAATGATTGACTACTGAATTGGCAGCAAAGTTGTGCTAATTTCTGAACTGTTAAAAGATATTGGTTGCACAGGGATTACTGAATCACATTAACTAAACACATACATGATATTTTTTAAGTTTTGCCTTTATAAAAGTATCCTCAAATAAATATATCCATCCATTTATATATATGAGCATAGCATTTATATTTACCTATGTACATATGTTTATATTTACTTTTATCAGAATGACCTTTCCATTAACTTCAGTATATTAATGTAGGGTATTGTAAGCTACAAAAAACTAATTTGCTAATTTATGCTTACCTTAACCACACACAGAACTCCTTCATTGGTGTTGGGATCAGTTACAAGTTTAAAATTTCCATTTTCATTACCCTTTAAAATGGTATAATTAGCTCTCCAGTTAGCAGTATTAATCAAATCCTTATCCTCAACAGTAACACGTAAGATTTCCATATCAACTGTATTTTCTTCCACTGCTGTCACATACTAAAATAATAAAAAGAAGACGTTAATTAGTAACTTTCATAAAAATACACTAGAAGAAGTAAGCCAGTTCTTCTAGTTTCCAAAGTATTATGTTTACATGATTTTAAATTTTAAGTGCAAACTACTATTATGTGATCTGGTGTATTTCATATGAAATCATGGAGCACAGAGAGTGGTGTATATCTTTAGAAGTTAACAGTAGGTTGTATATTTTCTTTATTAATATCATGTACTTACAGAAGTCTGGGTAAATACTGGCAAGTTGTCATTCACATCATCAATTTGAATGACGCAACTTGAAGTGGTAAACAAACCAAAATACTGACCATCCATGTCTTGTACTTTTATTTTCAATTGGTACCGATCAATTAACTGAAATGAAAGCAAGAATTTAATAAGTGAAAGCAGCATTATAAAAGAAAAGTTAATTCACACTTCAATTTTCCTGCATTAACAACTTAAGTGGTACAGCATTCAATCTCACAGCTTTCAGGTAGTGGGTAAAGTACTCACACTAGTAATTTTCAACTGATGTGTAAAAACAGAGTAGTTTCTAAAACTTAAAGTGCCACTCATAGAATACAGAATTAATTTATTTTAACTTTACTCACAGAAAGAAAAGCTATAGCCACAGCAGACTGAAAATTACTTAGTAATTAATTTTGATTGAAAGTTCTTTCTCTTCTCCAAAGCATATTTTCATGCTCTAAAAAAAGGACATCAGTCTTGTAATAAAACAATAAAATGAAATATCCTCTTGTAGAATAAGAGGGCTTAATTATTTACTTCTCATTTACTGAAAAATAAAATCATTAAATTAGCATGAAAACAAAGGCTGGGGCGATGTAATTTTTCTCTCTATGCAAAACAGAATCTGACTCAGGGCTTCCTTTCATCAGATTACAAAAGACTCATCACTAGCTAAAACAATGCAATTCTTCTCATGGCTTTATTTACCAAAAGTAATTATAGAAGGATTAAAAACGACACTAATAGTAGTGCCTTGTGGACTGATAAGTGTTGAGTTCGCTTTCCAACTTCAAATTAACAAATGTAATCTCAGCCACTTGAATAATTCTCCTTTCCTCTTTATAAAATGATAATAATAGCTTTCAGTATACCTCACCTTTTATCATAAGACAAAACATATGAAAAATATCCCAAACTTCTACCTACAATGTTTACCATTCTCTTACAAAGTTTCCTTCTCCCTTTTTTCCATCACCTCTTACACCATCTTGTTTTCATGTATTTCCTCAATAAAACTGAAATTTCCCTCAATCTCTAAGTTTTTTACCAACATAATTTTCCCTCATAGTCAATCAAATATGTAGAGTTGAAAAACAATGGGCTTTATTTTATTTAAAAAAATTTAAAACCTCATCCTACTACATTAGAGAAACTATAGTGAACTACAATTTATTGGAAATAATCAACTGGCTGATGAAACATGATGCTTAATAGCTCTCCATACTAACTTGCAGTGTCTTCAGATAGAAGATTACTTCTGGGATTAAAAGTATTTAAAGGATTGAAGTTAACAACAACAAAACCCTTGGAATCCTGTAATTAACAAGTGGCCGCAGAGCACTCTTGAATCAAACCATTCCAGACTCCTTTACTAGTCAAATGGTTCCATCTGATTTAAAGAAGGACCTATCCAAGTTTTGCTGATCAAGGAGGGTTGGGTTTATAATCTGCCTTTCTTCTGCACAAAGTTTCCATGAAGAATCTATCTAACAGGTAGAATTACTAACCTAAGATAGCTGCAATGGAACTGACAGAATAACTACTAATTGCCAGTGTCTACATATGATTAGTGGCCAATCTTTCTAAGTGAGGCAATTTTGGAGGTAATAGCAATGTGTTTCTGGAAAGTGATTTGGTCGAGGGGTCAAAAGGAGACATCAAATACAATTTTGGAAACATGAATCCAAGAAAACAGAGAAATTAATAATAAGAATCATGAGAAACGGGAAGGAGAGCATGCCTACAAGAAAAGAGTATTCCATTTTATAAGCACTGCATCTTAGATGCCTGTAATATATTTCAATAAAAATGTCAACAAATCAATTGAAAATGGTAAGCCAGTGATCAGAGATATATGAACTATTTAATCTAAGGGCAACTTTTAACACTTGATATTTCTTGTTTTTAATATCATAAATATGCTTATATTATAAAATCTCATTTTATAAAACCTACTGTTCAAGAGACAATGTACTAGCTTTTTAAAATTAACATACTTAAAATAGTAATTTTTCTAAAAATAGATTCACAAAATGCTTTTGAAAAACACACGTACAGGTGATATATAGAAATGAACAGGTACTATAAAATAGTCATATGATAACCAATTTTATTAATTAATATTTATGTTACCTCTCGGTCTAGCTGGGATGATGACAAGGTGATCACACCTGTAGATGGATGCATAGAAAACAGGGTGGGTGATGCTGGTAACTGCTCAATAATGGAGTACTTCAGACGTGTGTGCATCGTGTCAGGTTCATCTTTGTCAGTTGCATGGACCTGTCCCACGATGGACCCTATAAATTGAAAAGTCTTTAATTTTCAAAATGTTTACATTTTCACTTTATTTCTCCATTCAAAAATGCTTTGAATGACTTTGATAGATATTACAGTAAAAAGTGTTATAAGTTTGCAAATCTTGCTTCCTTTCAAGTATCACAATGTTCTGATTTGAAATTTTGTGACCATATCCATATTTACTCTACATAATATATCATCTTGTAAGTGTTGTTAATGTAGCTCCATAGCCAAATAATTCCAATTTTCTTTAGCCTTTTTTTTCTATTTGTAAGCCTGCAGTTAAACTGATCATATGAGTCAGTTTTCTCCAAAAATTCTTGGCTTACTTGGGTTGCTCTAGAAGACTCCAATACTATGCTGATTCACAGATAACAAGGTCCTTTTTCACAAGATTGAGAAAACAACTCTTATTCTCAATGACCTTTATGATCGTGTCTGACATTCTGTCAATCATTTAATCACTGAAGAATATCAAAAGATCTCTTAAAGCTAAGATTTCACTTGTGAAAAACTTGCTCTTTTTGGAGCATATTATCTTTAAAGTATTAAGACGGCAAAGTAACATTCATTGAGTAATGCCTGTTTTTCAGGTATTGTGCTTGATATTCGACATAGATTATGTTTCACTTAATCTCCACAACAATCTTGCATGTAAATATACCATTTTACAATTAAGGAAGCTGAGACTTGTCAAAATTAGGAAATTTGCCCAGGGACACAGCACACAGCTAGGGAAGGGCAGAGTAAAATTTCATGCATAGCAGCCCGATTGACAAGTCTGGTGTTCCTGTCAGTGGGATATGCTGCCTCCTCATGGCCACAGTGAAACTATTTATAAACTGAAACATTAAGATTCTATGAATTATTAAGGTAGGTACTTACCAACTTTGCAGCTTTCACAAATTGAAAAAGTATACAATTTTTCTGTAAAAATTGGATGGTTATCATTTTCATCCTCAACTCTGATTAGTAGGGGCAATGGAAGTTCTGGAGTATATCCATCAGGAGTTATTGCAAAGGCAGTTAGCTATAAAGAAAGCAAATGAAAACAGAAGCAGAAATAATGTATTAAGAGAGAGTTCAAAATTGCTTTGGTTTTAACTTGGAGACTGTTCAATGATGAGGTATGAGGTTCTTCATTTGTTGTTTCTGTTGTTCTTACTGTAACCTAATGCTAAGGACAGAGTCAAATTCATGGTGCATAATAGCATTTTATGTTGAAAATTATTTCAAACAATAATAGATATTTTAAGTTTCCTCAGTATTGATGTACTGTCATTTATGTGTATGGTGGAATTTAATTTTCCCCAAACAGTCTTAAAGATTATTTTATGTTTATGTGTGAAAGCTTCAGGCACATGGATTTTAAATACAACTTTCTGAATTCTTTTAAACCTAATTTAACATTTTTTATTCTGATTCTTGGGATTCCACTTTCCCTAGGTGCAGTTAAGTAGAATATTATTTCGTTTTTTACAAATTGGGATTTTGGGTATATTGACAATTATATTTAGATAATTCTCTTCATAAGAATTTTTTTATTTAAAAAGAGAGTCTGAAATAGAACAAATGAGTGGCTCTAAATTATATGTGGAGATCTATGGGGACTACACCAGAGGGGAGAAATAAAATATTGTACAAAAATGAGCATCAATGTAAGAAAATAATTATCTAAATAATTAGAAAAAATTTTTCAAAAGTATGTGTGGAATTCAATTTATTTCTCTTGATTTTATAATCTGAGTTTCTATTCCAATTTTTCTCATGATAGAATTCACAGAAAAAACAGAACATCACAGGTACTAAGAATGCCATGTTAATAACAATTTTAAACCTACATACTTAATTGAAAATTTGCATATCTATTCAGTTAATTTATCTGGTGATAAATATTTCATTAATTCTAAAGAGATATAAAATAATTAAAACTAATTTGGAAAAAATAACCAGATACTATAAACAAAATAACATTAGGTTAAATTGTTACAGACTAATTCTCATTTCATCATGGGAAGTTACATAGATGATAAAAAGACTAAATAGTCTAAGTTAAGCACTATCTATACTGTTGCTTACCACAAGTTAATTTTCTCCAATTGCAAAAGCACTGAAGTTTAACTTCTGACCTTTATTAACCAGGCATCTCCCCATCTACTATTAAGAGGTTCATACATCTTTTCTGCCAATGAAATAACTGTTCTTCTAAGTAGTACTCATTTTACTTTTGAAAATTAACAGTTAAACTACAATACCAAAAACCATCTAATTGGATCTACTGTCATTTGTGCTGAGAATTATTTGTCTTTCATGTCAAGTCTGTGCTATCCGATATAGCCAGAATCTCGATGGCAAACTTAGAAAACAGAAAAGGGTACATTAACAAGAAGCAAAATATCCAAGCTTAACAATTATTAATAAAATGTATGAATTTTAGACTTTACCTCAAAATATTCATACTCCTCACGATCTACAGGGCGAGTACAAAACAGGTTTCCAGTATGTTTCTCTACATAAAATAAGTTTATAGGTTCTCGGTCAACTCCAGGTCCGCTTATAGAGTAGTATATAGTGTAGTTTTGTGCTGTGTCAGATTGAATCTAAAAAGTAGATATTATATACTTAATAGACAAAGTTTTATTTCAACAAAACTTTTATATATATAATTACAAAATTACGTTGCCATTTTTATTACAGTATATTCTCACCCTCTTTAATTACTATTATGTACAAATAAAAAGCAACAACAGAATAAAGAAGACTAATAATTAAGAAATTTCAAGGGCAAGTGATGAGGAAACTAACGTACTACTGTCTCAGTTTCCAAAATAACTAAGGAATAACTGGTATTGCTATGGAGAAATATTTAAGACTTTTCCTGTCTTAGAAAACAAAGCATTCTTAGTATGAAAAATTATTCTTTTGTCAAATTTTTATATATCTGACTTTTTATTTTTAAAACATAATATCTGAGATGCTGGGTTTAAGTGTAGTATCTGCAGAACAGAAACTTGGAAATGCTTTCTTTAATTGTTTTTTGTTATTTTTCAGCACTTTATTATAGGAGTTGAGTGCAGGAAATGAGTGAGAATGAAACTGGCATACTATTATGAAAAGTGTGATTTTCAACTGCTTGATTCAGAAAGCAAATTTTTCCCAGGTTCTTTTCATCTTTTTCATAAGATCTTCACTATATATTAGCACAACAAATGCAATTATTTTCTAACAATTTCTTTCTTGACTTCACTCTGTTGTTCTCTCAGTGGCATTAAATTTGTTGATTAGCTATTAGAAAACCAAGTCATAGACAGAGTGTCAGTGGCCCCTGATAGCAGAAAGCAACAACATTTGCTGGGATTTCCACTAAGTGTTAAAAGAAGGTGAAAATGTGGGCCCAGTGCGATTTAAACAGTGGACTTGATGATATGACATTTGTGTCTTTCTTCTTCATGATAATTTCAACCTTTATTTGGATGCAGTTTTGAATTTTCTAGAAGATGCCCACACTATGTGATACACTTCTTGAGATGAAAATTCATTAAGGAACCATGATTTTGAGAATACTGAAAGTGTTGAACAGTTTTACAAATGGCCCTTTATATCTAAAACTGAAAAAAATTATATGCAGTTATAAAAATACTTATACACATACACTGAAACATAAAATACATATTACTTGTATATTAATATAAAAATGTTTTTTAAATATTTGCATAAGAGTACCCAATTTTTTAAAAAAAAAAAAAAAAAACACAGATTTTCATGATGGGGAATAAAGGTAAATTGTACCTGTTGAAGAAAGTATGGGAAGGGACCCAAGGAGTTTTCTAGTATTGAACAGGGAATAGGAGCCCATCTTCTCTTGGCACGTATTAGGACTTTTTCTTTAGGATGACTTATCTTCAGCACCACAATTAAATGAAAGAAAAAAAAATCAATGACTATTTTATTCTCAAATATTAGGATTCTGATACAGCTTTCTTCTCTCATGAGGATGAACTGGAGTAGTACTTGAAAACCAAAGTCAATACCAACACTACAAAACATAATAAATAAATACCTGCTTATTGTCACAGTTACCTTCTTTAAAAAATAACTTGATGGGGAAACCAAAGAAAGAGAAATGGAAATGGAAGCCTGGAAGCAAAATGTAAAAATAAAAAAAAAATCCATATAGCCATTCAAAACATGGGAGGAGAACTATGCAAAGAAAATATCTAGAGTATGTGCCCTTCTAAATTTGGCACAGGTATCTTCAACTCACCAGCAGCTAGGAAGAGTCAGGGGACCCATAGAGATCTGTGTCAGAACAGGGAGAGAAACATGGTGACAACTCTCACATTGCTGCAGTGAGTAGTGGCCAGCATCTGGAGAGAAGTCCTTTCTATTTTGAGTGCCACAATACAATAAGCAGGTGTGAGGCCGAATCTCGACCTAAAATAGTCTCAAACTAGGAATACAAATTCTGCTAACACCTGCATCGATAGAGCTTCAAAACTTCTTTTTGGTTATTGAACTGACAATCATATCAAGAACTGCTTCTTGGTGTTTACCCTCAAGCTGTCATGCTGCAGCAGATCCTAATTTCTCATTTTAGGTCCCAAATGAAAAGGAATAACAACTTGTAATAACCTATGTTGCATAACCTTTTCTGACTAAACAGTGTTGAGTTGTGTCTTTTCTTCCTTCTTGAAGTTAAACTATCTCATATACTTTCTGATTCACTATCAAGAATCATAGAAGCGGGATCTTCCCTGATAATTTTAACTAAAATTAAAATATTATTCACCTGAAGAAAATATTTCATTATACTTCCTTTTCATAATATAGTATACCTCTGTTTGATGCTCTAAAAGGACAAGTATTTTCCTCTCTTCTTGGTTCTCAGTGTTGAAAAGCAGTATGTTAAAATTTCTCTTCTCTGAAGATAGAATACTTTTCGTTGTATACACTGAACCATCTTTAAAGACTTGGAAATCAGGATCACTTGAATGAATTACATTTGCAGATTTAAAGCACTCCTTCAGGTTAACTGTAGAATATATACATTGGCAATAATTTGTAACATAAAACATAACTATATACAGTCTTAAGAGTAAACTCTGCATTTGGAGTGAGAGTCAAAAACTTAAAATAAGTACACTGACACTTGAAAATTTTCCATTTTTAAAAATACATTTGAAATATTATTATTTAAGTTTTAATTAAACACATACATCACTTCTCATACATTCCTTACATCTTTGGGGGGAAGAAACGATATTTATCCTGAAATAAAGGTATGTTAACTCAAGTGTTTTTGGATATTTAAACTGATGCCAAATACATTTATTTATTGACTTAAAGTAGTTCTAGAGTAATACATGAGATCACTTGAAATTAAACAGAATCTAGATGATTAACATAGCAGTTATTAAAAGATTACTGAGTTTTTTATATCTATTGTCAAATAGATAAATCCTGTGCTCTCATCTATATATCTGAGATCTGTGAAAAAGAATTGATACAATCAGTATGTGGGAGAAAATGTCAATAAGGCAAAAAAATCCAAAAACATCTTAAGTTCAAGGAATAGTTTTAATATTGCTGTTCTTTTTCACAGAAGTACATACCATATACTTCATCTAATGTAAGTACTAATGATTATTTTATTATTCAAGCTAAATCTTTTTATATACTTCATATAATCATGTTTTTCAAAAAACACTGTTTGCTTCATACATCATATATATTAAAAATGATGACAGTTTTAACTACTAGATATAATACCATTATTCTTCTAAAACTACATTCATTTTAACAGATCACACAAAATTAGGTTTTATTATATATTTGGAGAGATTCTTACCTCTACCAACAAATTTCTTAGCATCTATTTCAGATGGAATATGTAGTGTCACTTCTTTGCAGGCATCACAGGCAAATGTTAAGAACTAAAATATAAAATCAATATTATGAATAAAAAATCCTTCTAATGTATATATAGTTCAAAAAATTAAAAACTTGAGTATTCATAAATCACTTTATATAATTAGCAAAATAAAAAACATACACCTGGAGTGAAAAAAAATAAGAAAAAAAATTATACTCAGGGGAAGAATAAAGCAGTAAAGAGTCACAACTCACTTCTCACAAAGCATGTGAACTCAGACATCCTTACCCTCTTGCACTTTGTTTCCTAGTCTGTGAAATATGGTTAATAGAACATTGAGGAACCAAGGACAAACTATGTAAGAGGGCACTAAAAGTGCTCATAGTTAGGAGGAAGACAGCAAGGTATGCAAAGAGAAACAAAAGCAATTTAATGAGCATCAAATTGTTTCAATTAATTTTCATTTGCCTATGAGCTATAATATCCAAAACAAAATCCCAATGTTTTTAAAAAGCATTAACTCACTGCCATGGAATGACCTGAAGTGTATCAGTTGATGTATGTGCCCACCCAAACAAATACTTAATTTTTTTAATGAATTTTTTATTGACAAACCAGTGGTTTACATTGACTAGTGGTATGGAAATACAGACTCTCCCTCTTCAGCTGTAATCATTACAGTATACCCACCACCATCCACTGAAAACACACAGTATGAAACATGACTTATTTTGAAGGTATACCTCCTCATAAATGAAATCTTAGATCATTTTAGAAAATGTTTCACTTGAATTTCTTTAACTGTGTTAATGACTTAAGATCAACTAATTCCAGTACAATACATATTTGAACATACTGAAATTTAATTCTATTCTCTCTAAAACTTTACAGTGGATGTTTCTAAAAATTTATAACTATTCCCTGTAATTATCTAAAAACAAGACACTTAACTACAACTTACACTCTTATTTCCATAGTCGATAAATACAAATTAAAACTTTAATTCTCTATCACAAAGGATTAGGTAAAGTGGGAATTATATTTAATTCAGAAATAGGGGTCGAACACAAATGCAGAAACTAATTTTAAATTAAAAGATGAAAAAAATTCTCACTACTGTGTAATCAAGAGAGAGTAGGAGTAGAAGCAGATGACTGAGAATTCCAGCTCCAGGTGATTAAAGTCATAAGTCCACTTATTCATTCAACCAAAATTTACTGACTGCTTGTAGGTGCTACAATGCTACAACAGTGAACAAAGCAAAGCCCTTGACTTCATGAAGATTATATTAAAAGGAGAGACATAAAATAATACACATGGACAAAGGACACAATGCCAAAGCAGAGAGGGATAAGCATGATGACAAAATTACAGCAGGGAGAATGGGTGAAAGAGAAAAGACCTAAAGCCTGAATGAAATGGGGAAGCAAACAGCTCACTAACTGGGGAATACCTTCTGATGGAGTAGAAACCTGAACAAGGGACATGGAAGAGGACTTCTCTTGTTCCCCTGGAAGAGGCAACAACAGGTTTCAAAGCTAAAGAATGGAATGTGGCCAGCACTTACACAAAATCATTCTGGAGGAACTAAAATGAGGTCATAATAGTAGAGTACAATGAGGGAAGAGTCACACAAGATGACAGCAAAGTCCAAGTAGGGGCATATAGCACATAGGCTGTAAAAAAACATACTAAAGGAGTGCAGATTATATTCTGAATGAAAAAAGAGGCAACATGGTTAGAAGCTAAAGAAAGGAATGCAACCAGCACAGAATCATTCTGATAACTATGTAAGAATTGACTGTAGCAATACAAGAATGGAAGCAAGAGGGGAGAGAGGTTATAGCAGATCTAAGAGAAGGATGGTGACTTGGACTAAGGTAATGATGGAGAAGGTGAGAAACAGCTGACTTAAGAAAATAATTTGTATAATTCTATTCTGGACATTCATACATTCATGCATTCAACAAATAGTTAATGAATGTCTACTATGTATTAGACCCAAAGTAATGAACAAGTGTCTCCTTAAACATTCAATTCAATGGCAAGACATATATTTGTAATTTTAATAATGTGGGATAAATGCTATGACAGAGAAGTACAGAGAACTTGCTACTAGGCTAATCTAAGAGGCAGATGACGTCACTTGAAGAATGGCTGCAAGTTTACCCTGTGAAGAGGTGGCAGAGCTGATAAAGTCCAAACATAGGAAGAGCAAATGGAAAGGCCCGGAGATGACACAGACATGAAAATGAAATGTGGAATGACCAATGTACACAGCACAAGAGTGACAAAGAGTAACGTGGATTTAGAGAAGTGGGACAGATTCTGAACAGCATTAACAAAGTCTATGGACTTTAACCGTAAAAATAATGAAAAACCAAGGATTTGTTTTTAGTAGATAAATTTATAAGAAGTCTTATATTTGAATAAGGTAAGTCTCACCAGACTGAAGAACAGATTAGAGAGAAACAATTTTTATTTCTAATAAATCGTGGGGTAAGGTCATTCAGACAAACCTCCTGGCCAAAACTAATGATGATGAAAAAGTTTGTTTGTTTGTTTGTTTGTTTAATGATTCTAAAGCACCTAACACAATTGCTAGGCAAAAACAGGATAAATCTAGAGAGACCAGAAACATCTTCTAAAATGAAAAGTTTTTGTGTTTCAGTAGACAGAGATTAAGAAGTGCTTTGATTAAGTCCTGAGTGAAGAGTCCCCTATATTAATTAAGGATCCCAAATGCAAAACTTAAAAGGCTCATGCATGTAATGCACATTGATATCACTGGCTTTGTCTTGGAATTCCACATGATTAGTTTAAGAAGGCTTGCTTGGCATCAGATACCACAGATGCTCAAAGACAATTGATTGAACCCAATAACAATTCATATATATTTTTAAAAGCCTCAAAAATTGGAAAATTGGAACTGAAATGTACTTCATCAGTATGATTTGTATATTATAATCACAGTATCAATAGGAAGGTAGTAGAGGCAGCCCCACTAAATTCAGAAGCAAGCTAGATGGTTCAAGGTCCTCATTTACAGTAAACATTACACTCAGGTACATTAGGCAAGAGGAAGATATTAGATGACATATGAATTAGAAAGGAAGAAGATAAAAAAATCTCTATTTGCATTTGATACAATTGAAAACCCATGCAGAACAAACCAATACATTATTATAAAGCAGTAGAACTTCAATAAAGGAGCAGAAATATTATTAAAATATAGAACTCATTTAGTGTTCATAAACACACATGCGGTTAACCTTCATGCAGATAATGTAACACTTCATACATATAAATAATATCATGGAAGAAATTATTTTCCAGAGCAATACAAAGTTAGAATGCCAAGGAGTAAAGTTAACAAGAAACATGCATAGAACATCTAAACAAAATTTCTGGAGGACACAAAAGTAGACTTGTATAAAAACAAAGATGTATTACTACTTTAGAAAGGGAAATTCAGTAACATAATTATAATAAATTATTCACAATAATTCAATTTTCACTAAATTATAAATATTATAATTCCAATATGGATTTGAACAGTATTTTGGGTGGGATTAGACAAGCTTATCTAAATGGTCAAAAGGAAAAATAAATAAGAAGACCTGCATGATTCTCAGCATCCTGTATCGCCTACATTCAGATTGCTGAGCCATTAGACTGAAGAATTGAGTCATTGTACAATCACAAAGCGCAAGATATATTAAAACATGAGTAAGAAATAAACTTTCGTCATACCAAGTTTGAAAAAAAAAACAGAATAGGCAAGAAAATGGCAAAAGAGAAATCAATGACAGGATATTAGCCTTAAGCGATTCTATGAAATCTCAATAAACAATGCATTATCAGTATATGAACAGATAGAAAGATACTTTTCATGTCCATGTTCATGTTGGATTTTTTCTTCCTGATTTATAAGAGCTCTTTATATATTTGTCTACTAGTCTTTTAAAATATGATCTGCAAATACTCTTTTCTACTTTATCAGTTACCTTTTTACTTTGCTGATCATATTTTTACTTAATTTGATTTATTCTTTTTGCATGGAGAAGTATGTGTATTTTAATATAATTGATTTTCTCAATTTTTATAGCTTTTGAAACCTGAGATTTTAATGAGTCTTTTGATTCCAAATTTAAATAAGAATTCACCATGCTTTTTTCTACTCTGTATGTTACCTTATGTTATATTTCAAACTCTTTTGGAGTTTGTTGAGGTGTCTTGCATGTGATACGGATTTAACTTTAACCAATGATTGCCTAGATCAATTAGTCTCACTATACACAAACACAAACACACACACATAAACACATACATACTCAAAAACATGATATACCATCTATACTAAAATAAGGTAGAAAGAGCTATAAATATTTACAAATATTATAGTTATGAACATTTTTATCTATCAATACTGTTTCTGGTAATCTTTTTATTGATACACTTACCCATATATGGGATTATGTGTGTGTGTGTTTATTTTTGTGACATTTGTAATAGCAAAAATAGCAGACGTGATGGACAGAAGATATCCATGAAATATTTATAAGTGTAAAGTTAATGGGACTTAATGAAAGCTTAAAGGAGAGTGATGAGCAAGGAAAAACAGCTTCCAGACTTCCTACTTGCTGGAACAAGGTACATAGTAGTATCATTTGTTGAAATGTAAGACATTAAAAGAAAAGCAACATTGTCTGGGGAAGATGATAAATGCTTTGTCACATGTCACAGCAGGTAGAGAGATATAAAGACCTATTGTTCAATGAAGACATCTTAACTAGCAATAAAAACTTAGTGTATGAGTATAAATTTACTAGCAGTATAAATTTAGCATATACATAGTATTCTAGGGATAGAACATGGAATAGGAAGTGTGAATTTGAGTGGTTAAGATTAAAAGAAAAAAGGAGTGATTTACAAGAATAAAGTCACAATCTGCAAGGTGGAATTGTTTAAGAAAAAAATTTGAAATTAACAATGAGACTCCCTGATGATCTCAGAGCTCTATTAGCAGTTTAGGCAAAAAACAGAGTTCAAGTGGTTTAGACAACTCTGAGATGATGAAATAACAGGAAGTTGGGAAAGGCTGATTCCCAGAATGGTAGATGACTTCTAGTGTGTAAGGAGAAAGAAACACATAGGTATCACCTGTCATTCTTATTTAATATCTTCTGCTCAAATAGTCTATCTCTTATCACACATGAAGCTAACAACCACATCCATTAATGGCTGGCAGGGCATTGCACTGACAGGAACACAAGCATCAAAGCAACTTGAACCTTACAGTTAGAATTTAGCAGAGTGACACACGCTGACAAAGCCGGCACTACTTATCTCTACCCAACTTGTGGACTACTAAGCTCTGAAATTAAGAAAGGCTAAGGAATTTTAATCACATATCTGTTCTCATATATAGAATCTGAGGTGGCACAGAAAGTTGTGTGTAAGTAATTGTAGAGAATTGCTATTTATTGCTCACACCTGTTATTACTAGGGGTCTAATCAGGTCTTTTCTTTCAAAGAACAATGGCTAATGGTATAAAAAGAAGTGGCCATTTTAAAGGAAATTGAACCCAAATTTATTCCTCTGTCATCTGCCACATATCTTGTGACCGTTACTTATTCCCTTCTTGTAAAATGTTAATGGCTGAATGCTACAGGGATCCAGCTAAAGTCTCTTGAGTTCCTTAGGAAAGATATGCTAATAACATAAACAACTACATTTTCCTTTTAATGAATTTAATGAATTTTTAAGGAATTTAAGGGAAAACTATCCAAATACTTCAGCCCCCAGTTCTATCCCACCCAGAAGGAATCTTCTCTGTCTGTCTTCTGGTTTGTCACCTTGTCCTTCAGGGCTTACGGGATTCCCAAAGCCTGAGGTTTAACGTGAAGGAGCACTACTGAGCTGAACGTGCTTTCCACCTCTGGTTTATTTAACTTTTCTGCTTCTAGGGACACAAGAATTCTCCTCCAGGTTGCTCCCTTGCTTTGGATTCCTGCGCTGTCTGGTCCCCCAATGTTACCCCAGTCTTTTCTGCCAGTGGGAGTCGAAGACAGTCGTCCAGCCCCAAACAAGGTCAACTCCTTCCCCTCCCAATTGTATTTTGTAAAGTGAGAAAGAAGTTGGAGTCAGAAGGCTGGGGTAGGGGGCGGGTGGAGAGGGCAGAAAAATCCGGACACCTCTGACAACAAGATATTAAAACCTCATTTCCCCCAAAAATCCAGGAGGACGCAGAAAGCAGGGTGACAAGCAAGGGAAACTATATCAAGGTTCACCCCGCCTCCTCACGAGTCACAGACACAAAGAACAATCCCCCTAAGGGCTCAAAGTCCCTGGCCTGACCCAGCAGGGGATCTGCCCCTAACCTGTTTCTGAAGCAAAAGCAGTTGGACCCCTCCCCAGGAATACCAGGAGGCGCTGAGAAGCAGCACCTCCCCGCTCGTACCCAGAGGCCACGATTTTAGAAGGGCGTCGGCAGCTGTGGCCTCGGTCTCCGTCTACCGGAGCCCATAAAATCAACCAGCTACCGAGCCACCCTTCTCCCCTGGGGATCGCGGCGCCCAGGTCACGATCCTTTCCGTGCGCCCTCCCCCACGCCAATCCACCACATTTCTCTCAAGCATTCCGAAGCCCACCAACCCCCGCCTTGCCCGCCAGTCCCGTCCGCCCCTGCTCCCGGAGTTGTCCCCTTGCCCCCAATGGATCGGACCTGCTCCCTGGAGCCCGCGGCCCGGGCCGCCACTCACCGCCAGGGTCAGCAGCAGCTGCCGGCCGAGGGCCGCGCTCCAGGCGCGTGCGGGTCCGGCTGCCGCCATCGGAGGAGTCGGGGGAGATCGCCGGCTGAGGCACCCAGAGGCCGGGGAAGGAGCGCTGGTGGGGGCGAAGGGCCGCGACCCGGCTGGGCCTGCAGCGCGGGAGGAGCGCGGAGCGAGGAAGCGGAGCGCGGGGAGAGTTGCTTTTCTTCCCGGTTTCTCTGAACCGTCTGCCTCTCACCCAAGGGGCTTTTCCTCTGGCCGAGGGTGGGGACCCAGGCGCGTCCGAAAAACTCTGAGCGGCCCCTCCTTCCTATTTTCTTAAGTCTTCATTTCTCTCGGAATGCTACAGGTGGGAACTCCCTCTCGCCGACACCCTTTTACCTGCGCAGGGTGTTTGTCAGCCGCGGACTCCACCTATGCACCCCATCTCCCCCCGCCCCGGTGTCCGCCTGGAGGATTAGCAGCTGGCCCTGCCCAGCAGAAGCCCTGACTGTACAAAGACTCATTCCCGGGAGCGAGCGCGCCGCCGCAGGAGGCTCCGCTCCGCCCTGTGCTCTGAGCCGGCGGTGGGCCCTGCCCCCGACCAGGCGTGAGCCGCCTGGATCGCGGATGAGAGGGAAAAATGGACTTCTTGTCACTGTCGCCTGAGGCCCACCAGTTAAAGGACTGACTCCAGGGAGATTCACATTCCCCACTCTTTCTGGAGTGCATTTGCTGCGGATATCCAAGGGCGGTTCAGACAGGGATTCGGCTGAGCCACACCTTTCTCTGAGATCTCCTTTGGTTTTTATTTTGTGTGTACATTTTTTATGTCCAGTATGTTCATGACACAAGAAAATCACCATAAGCTAAGACTAAGCTAAATGAATAAATAAATAAATAAGAATCCATGGACTAAAACAAAATCAAGAGTAAATTACTTTGGAAGTTGCAGGATCTGGGAGTTGGCTAAATGGGGGATACTGGTGGTCTCCAAGCTCTCCCCTGTCACTTTTCTAGCCCATCACTGACCTTTTTATAACTGATTTCCTAAACTGGACTCCTGGACATCTGGTGAAAATTTCTCTGTTCCTTTCTTAGTCTCCCAAACCAGTTTGTGGTGGAAAGTGAAAAAGGATGGGATAAAATTTACCTTTGGATTTAAAGTGTTCTTAAATTGGATGATTTATTGCAGTACTCAACCTGGGAGATTAAAATATGAAAGCCGTATGCGTTCAGCACTTCAGAAAGCAATGACAGGGCATTCTGACTCATTCTTCTGGCCTTCTTTTCAATTACCACCACGGGAATCTGACCACAAAGGAGCAATGTACCTGTTCCACTTCCCTTGGTTTGTCTCAGGGTTGTTTGGAGAAACCTGTTTGAAAACCTGACCATGAAATTCACAGCATTTCAGGTCTTGAAAACATGTACCATCCTAATAGCCTCATGCACAGTCTCAAACTTACTGTAATATTGAACATACATTGAACTTTAAAAATAATTTCAAACAATACATGCCTTGCACTCTGTGTATTAGTCTTGTGCTCCATTTTATTAATGAATGACACATAGTGAGCTGTTCTGTGGCCTCCCTCTCCATACAATTTATCATTGAAACTTTGCTAGTAAAATAAACCTGGATCATCAGCATGAGACTAGAGTTGACATATTTCTTTTTCCATATTTTTTAACCCCCAGGTTTTTCCAACAATGATTTCATGAACACACCTCATCCTACTAATGATGACATCATGATCTCAACATGAAACTTTCCAGAGGATAGCAAAGCATGCTAGTTTCAGGTTCTAGAAATCTACTCAGACTCTCATCATAGCCCATGACTATAGGTCATTCCCTAACCTTCACCTACGCTTTAACCTGTAATACCTTAAATGTGGCTCATGTTTTTCCTCATTCCCAGAAAGGTGGAAAAGTAATTTGAAAATAATTTGTCTGAACTATTTTCATCATTCACACTTGGTAACTGGGTAACTGAGGTTACTAAAATGATGTTTTCTTTTTTAACAAAGAAAACATTGTTGAAAGAAATAGAAGACACAAAAAAATGGAAGATATCCACTGCTAAGGGGCTGGGAAAATAAACATTGTCAAAATGACAATCTTACCCAAAGCAATATGCAGATTTAACACCATCCTTATCAAAATTTCAGTAGCATTCTTCAAAGAACTAGAACAAAAAATACTGAAATCCATATGGAACCACAAAAGGCTTTGAATAACCAAAGAAATCCTGACAAAAAAGAAAGGATGGAGGTATCTCACTTCCAGACTTTAAACTATTCTATAAATCTATAATAACCAAACGTCATGGTATTGGAACAAAACCACACACAGTTCATTGGAATAGAATCAAAAGTCCAGAAATAAACCTACACCTATATGGACAGTTAACCTATGATAGAAAAGCCAAGAGTATACACTGGAATGAGGAAAACCTCTTCAATAAATAGTGCTGGGAAAACTGGGCAGCTACATGTAAAAGAACAAAACTAGACTCTTATTTCAATACACAAAAATTTACTCAAAATGGATAAAATACTTGTATGTTAGACCTGAAAACAAAATACACAGAAGAAAACATATGCTAAATACCCTATGACATAAGCTTTAGAAATATCTTTGTGGATTTGTCTCTAGCAGCAAAGAAAATAATATAAGTAATTGCCACTACATCAAACCAAAAAGCTTCCGTACAATGAAACCGTCACCAAAATGAAAATACACCCTACTGAATGGGAAAAGATATTTGCACACCATACAACTTACATAGGACTGATGTCAAAGATCTAAAAAGAACTATACAGCTCAACAAAAAGAAAACATATAACCCAATCCAAAAGTGGGCAGAAGAACTAAATAATCATTCCTCCAAAGAAGACCTACAGATGGCCAATGATGAAAAAATGTTTATCCTCACTTACAATAACAGAAATACAAATGAAAACCATAATGAAATACCACCTTACTCCTATGAGATTGGCCTATATTGAAAAGACCAGAAAAAAATGCTGGCAGGGGTGCAAAGGTAAAAGAACCCTCTTACACTGGGAATGTAGACTAGCCTAGTCCTTACAGAAAACAGTACGGATGGTTCTCAAAAGACTAAAAATGCATCTGCCATACAACCCAGCAATTCCACTCCTAGGTAACTAACCAAAGAATACAACTACACTAATTTGAAGGGAAACATGGACTCACATGTTTACAGAAACACTACTTACAGTTGCAAAGCTATGGAAACAAACTAAGTGCCCAAGTACAGATGAGTCCATCAGAAAAGTGTGGTATACATATGCAATGGAATACTGCTGAGCTCAAAACAATGAACACTTGCCATTTGCAGTAACTTAAGTGAATTGAAGGAGATCATGCTAAGTGAAATAGGTCAGAAGGAGAAAGACAAATATTGCTTATTGTCACTTATATGTAAAAATTAAAGAAACAAAACAGAAGATCAGATAGAGCCAATCTAAGAACTAACCCTAGAAAGCTGACTACAGAACTGAGGCTATCAGAATGAGGGGGAGGAAGAGGCAAGAGCAAAGTGGGAGAGAGCACATGGACTAAGGTGGAGAATATGAATGTGTTGGGGGTGGGTATGATGTGGTAACAACAACTCAGCGAGAATATCTATACTTCTAGTGCACAATGAAGTGAGCCAATACTACTTCTATGAAACACTTTTTAAAAATTAAGTGATGAGATTTTTTTTTGTTTCATAATAAAAATGTTTTCAACAAAGGAATAAAATACAAACTATGTCACCCAATTTATTTAATGTGTTTAAATTAGACTATAGGGTTGTTGAAATTGATTCCTCTATGATACAATTTTGAAACAATAGTTAGAAGTTCGGAGAAATAATGAAGTATGGCTAGAAGAATTGTTTTTTAAAAAAAGACTGTTTTATTGACTATGAAGATAATACTTCTGACCTGAACTGTTTCCTGGTGTGCCATAGGAAAGGGTGCATGAACCAAAACCATCAGAAAACTTCTTTTCTGTCTTGGACTGCCCAAGTAAGCGCCCAGGTTTCAGGATTCCCATTTGTAAGTAACATTGGATGCTGTCAATGGTACCTCCATATCTCAAATTAAATTTGTATACTTCCTGTGTGTTGTTTTTTGTTTTTGTTTTTTTGAGAAGTTTGACTGGTTGTGGATATTTATTTCCAGATAGAAAGTCAGATAATAGAAAGCTAGAACCAGAGTAGCCCTTAAAGTAATAATAATTTAAAAAAAAAAATGCCACCTAAGGCCCATGGGACCATTATCTAAAGTTCAGCTCCATAATTTTTAAATTTCAGAAATTGGTAATTAAATATATTAAAGGCATCAACAACAAAAATCCCAGTTACTCAGAAAAGACAGATTCTCCCATGCTCCTTTTACCCTCACTCCATTGTATATATCACTTAAGCTTCTGACTTTAAACCTTCTTCCTCCAGATAGCAACCTCCTTCAGGTTTTGATAATATATCTCCTCAGTAAGATTTTACCAGAGCACGTTGGTTAAAATTTCAACCCTCTGACCATTGTTTACTAGGCTAAGGATTCAACAAATGTCTTGAAGGGAAAAACCAGAAATACTCCTCCAACCTCTACTTTTGTCACTTTAGCTCTCACAACTGCTAAAAGCCTGGCTACTTTCTTTCTTCCCAAGCAGTGGCCACTAGTTTTAGCTAAGCTTAGTTGGTGTCCTAGATCTTCAAATGTTCCTGGGGCAAATAAAGTTATCTTATAGAAGATAAACTCAGCTTTCTCTGGTGCTTTCCTCTCTTGAATATTAACCCCTCTAGTTCTTGTTGCTTCTGAAACTTTCTGATCTTTAGAAAAAGATCGCTTTCATTCAGATATTCTAGATGTTGGTGGTAGGATTTAATGGACAAAATCAACGGAGTTAGAAATTAACCAAATCTGTTGGTTCCATTAATCAGCCACGAGAAAGAAGGATAGCCTGTCATTTACAGCAGCATGGATAAAACCGGAGGACATTGTGCTAAGTACAATTAACCAGGATGTATGTACTGTATGATTTCACTTATATGTGAAATCTTAAAAACACACAATCAAAATAGTAAGTTCATAAAAAAAGAGTAGCACAGTGGTTACCAAGAGCTGAGCATTGCAGGTGATATGTAAGTGCTGGCCAAGGGGTACATAAAAATATAAAAATATGTTATATTTTGAATCAACTCTGAGGATTGAATGTAGTACATGGTAGCTATAGTTAATAGTAATGTGTTGTGTACTTGAAATTTGCTACGACAGTACACCTTAGATATTCTTATAACATATATACACAAAAAGTAGGTGAGTTGATGGTTAATTAACTGGATTATGGTAATTATTAAAAAGGACACAAATATCAAATCCTCATGTTGCATACTTTGCATGTATATATTTCATATATATATATATATATTATGTGTTAGTTACAACTCAATAACTGAAAAAGAAATCCAGTTAGTTCTCAGACATTTACTAAGCCTGAGACTGGCTTGTTGTTCCTTGCTACACCCATCCCAGCTTTCAGTCTCCACAGAGTTGCCTTTCTAGAAGACAATCAGTAAAACAAAAACCTGTTCAAGGAGTCTTTTCTAACTTCTTCAGGATGTTTTCTCACACACAGCAGTCATCTTCAAAATCTTTTCTCCCCATGGCTAACCATCTCAATATTCCCTACATTATTTGTTGCTGCCTCCTGAAAATTTAAATGTACCTTGGGTGCAATGGAACATGGTGGAAGATTATTAGGGCATTGGTGGTGTGCGTGGTGTGAAAACATACATTTGTAGAGGTTTAAACCTGTAATCCTGAAAGCAAATACAACAATATAAACCAACTTTACCTCAATAAACAGAACTTAAAAAAAAAAAGAATGTACCTCTTTGCTACTCTCAGTTTCTTATTTCACAATAACAATCACATAAAATAAAACAAACTACTTCCTCATCCTGAGCTTTTCTTTCTATCTTATCTATTGTTCCCTTTCTTTCTTATAAATTTCATTGATATATAGTTCTCATACTTTCTCCTATTTGTTTTATTTCACTCAATATCACTCCTCACTAGCATATTACTAATTAGTTTATTTTTTGTAACAAAATGCTAGAGTGGAGGGGGTGGGGTATGAGCAGAGAAAAGAAAAGATGCTTTGAATACTCATACAGAAAAAAAAATTCATAGCACTAGATAAGCTAAATAGAAAGTGTTCCTTGCCCTAACTGAATCTCAGTTAGGCGTCTCAGTAGGGATGATTACGTGAAAGTTAAATAAAAGAGTACGCCCTTTCTTTCCAACTGTGAGACAAGAAGTGTCACCTAGAACTCCCACAAATACCTCAAGTTCAAAATGTCCTAAACTGAAGCCTTTAACATCCCATGACAAAACCACTTTGCATTTCTTCTCGTTGTAATTAATGATTTCATGATCCTTCCACTTAATCAAGGGAGAAGTCAGGGAGTCATCCTAGACACCTTCTCTTTGCCTTACCCTCCTATCCCATCTGGAGTTCACTGCTATATCTGATCCCTTTCCTTTCACCTGGACCACCTGCTTTGGTTCTACAGACGTACAGATATACAGGTCTCCAACCCACCCTCCACAATCATAGTTTTCAAACTGTTGTTTTGAACTCTAGTAGTTCTTGTTTTCTGTTTGTTTGTTTTGGTTGCTATTTTGCTTATTAGTTTATTTTGCTTTTTAGCTTGGGAGTCCTAACTTCTACATCAACTAGACTGCCTCCTTCTACCTAGCTCATGGAGCCTTTTACTTCTCTAGGTAGAGACGGCTCTTCAAGTCTCCAGTGTACATGTGGTTTCTATATTTGCTTCTGTTATTATAACTGACCAGTTATATCCTCTGGAGTGGATTAATGTTCTATTTTTGGTATGCTCAGGTCATTGTAGAATTTCACATTTAGAGGATTCCATTTGGTTTGTCTTAAATTATGCTTGAAAGAAAAGAATTCCACATGAATTTTTGACATGAAGTCTAAGTTAAACTTCAGGTATATCAAAAAAAGTCTTTAAGGTTCTTGTCAATATTAATAATTTCATATGTAGGGAACATCAATATTCCTCACATAGAGGTAAATGAGAATGCACCACAATCTCAGGTATTAATTGTTGCTCACTGACAATTAAATCTTGTCAATATATATTGAGTACATATTGAAATATATGAAGTATATTTGTAATATACTTCATATATTTGTAATATACTTCATACATTTGTCTTTATAGTGCTTCTGGTATATTAGTTTATTTATATACTTTAATTTTAATATTTGGAAAATATTTTAAACACCCAAAACTTTTTAACACAATCATTTCCCACATGTTCAAATAATCATAGAATCTCTTTGGAGTATCTTCTTTTGCTAACAGATAAATCTGTGGGCTTTCATTCTATTTTATGTTGTGATATAAATTTTCCCATTCACACTTAAACAAATGCAAGAATTATGAAAACATAAAAAAACACAAACAAATTAATGTTTGCCTAAAGATTTTAATTGCTCAGGAAACATCTGTATCTACATTCAAGAATACAACAGTATAATAGTATGATATTTTCCCAAATATACAATGTTATATTTTAAAATTTCAAAACTGACATTTTTGTCAGAGTAATATATACATTAGACAACAGAAATTGATTGCATAACCCCCCAAAATTATTGTACTCACAACAGCTATAAAATTTATATATTGTGGACACCCAAAATGAAATTTTACATTTTAAAACAAAATTTCATGTATTTTAATATTCAATTTCAGTTAATAAACAACTATAATTAGAAAATATAACTCATACAAGAGTAATTACAAAATTTAAAAACATAAACCATTTTGTTAATACTTAACGACTTAATAGAGCTTAAAAAAATAAGTTTTTGAATTTTTGTAGATACTCCACCCTTATGCAGAACACTCCCACTCTTCAAGTGTAGGTTGCACTAAGTGACTTCCTTCCAAGGAGTACAGTATGACCAGGAGGAGAGAGAGTGACTTGACAGAGCACAGACCTGCCAAATGCAGCCAGCCAGGTGAGCAAGGTCCACAGTTATATTGTCACCACAACGCGACAAGTTATATTGCTAATGTGAACCTTTTATTAGATGTAATAAAAATGGAACGTTTTGCCTTTGTGTGAACTTCCTCCTGAAAACAGGTAGCCCCAGTCTAAGTATGAGAAGCATGCCAGACAAATCACAATTGGGAGAGATTCTACAGAACACCTAAGCAAAACTGTCCAGGTCATGGAAAATAAGAAAAATTTGAGAAGCTATTAAAGTCATTAAAATAAGAAAAATTTGAGAAGCTATTAAAATATGAGAAACACAAGATGACATGACTAAATGTAATGTAAATTGAATGAGATTCTAGAACAGAAAAAGGACATCAGGGAAAAAAATGGAGGAAATCTGAATAAAGTTTGTACTTTAATTAATATATCAATATTGGCTTATTCGTTGTGACAAATGTATCATAGTTGTGTAAGTTGTTACTAAGGGAAACTGAAAGTGGGAACTCTACTATCCTTGCAATAATTCTATAAATCTAAAACTTCTAGAATAAAAAGTTTTATAAAATGTAAAAAAAAGTAGTTTTAGTTTGAATGAAAAATTGCCATGTGATATACACTGTTATAGTTTATAAATTTGTAGTTTGGCACACAAATTTATTAAAATATTATTTAAATATATGGCTTCTAATTTAATAAAATATAATATCTTATTAAAATATTATAGATTCAAAATAATTTATTAACCACTGTGATCATGTATCCATTATTTAACAAGGATTTACTATGTCACTTAGTAGACTACCTTATTTAACACATGCCACATAATCTTATTTCTGATTTTCCATTTTATTAAAGTAAACTGAGCGTTAGTCCCCATATGAGTGATCACACAATTTTTACATATTTAAAGAGTTAAGTGCTATGTATCAGGTTTGCAAGCCTAATATCTGCAGGATTAGTTCTATGGTACTTAACGACGGTGGGCCTGAATCAAACTAGAAGTGCATGTTCTTGCCAGTTATATTTTATAAAGATAATAGTACATCATGGTGGGCAAACAAAACTTATTTGTGGGTCTCAGTTGACCCAGGGTAATCAAAGTTGAAATTCTTTCATAGAAATCCTCTCGTGTGAACCATATAAAAAAATCTCTGTGGCTCGAATAGCTTTGAGCTTTTATGTTCTGTGTCTTTCCAACAACCTTAGAAGCTGTGGGAACCTAATAACACGTTCACATAAGCAGTTCCAAAAATAAGCTTTGAGGCATTCTTAAAAAAACAGTGCTTGAAGCACCTCCAAGAGGTGAAAACTCTAGTGAGACATGAGGTCTTTAATTTGGTAAGAAACATTTAAGAATCCTTCACTCCCTCAATACATAGCCACTTAGGTATAGGAAACAATTTTCTGGCACCAAAAAATTTCTAAAAGCATAATTTTCCCATGATTTTTGAAGAAAATATTTAATTTTCATTTACAATAAAAATTAATTTTTCTTCAACCTCTATAATACCCAGTTCTCCCACATGCTCTTCCATAGCATAGAAAGTAACATAAATTTGTAGCTAGAAGGTACAAGAGAGCACATAGCACAGTCTGGAAATGGTCAATCTATAAATGTATACAAAAAGGAAATTAGCAAACAAATTTTTATTTCTAGGGAATAGGGAAACCGTATCAGACAAGGAGGATTCAGGGGCACTCCATATATATAGGATCCTTATCTGTAAGTGACTCAAAGTTCACTTCCCATCAACAAACACATGAGCAGATGCTGCTACCTTTTCACTTTCAATAAACTCCTACGTGTGCATTTGACTGTAATAAAAGACATAGTTGTTACTTGACACAAGTCTTTGCTAGCGTCCTAAATTTGGGTTCCAGATGGTCTAGAAACTCAAGCCCCTCTTCTTCCTGCCGATCACTACAGCAGCCGACTGAGCCAGCCACAGACCCTTTTCCTTCATAGTTATATGAACGAACGTAGTCTTCAGAACGTTTATGCTCCTCGTCTTGACCACACAGATACACCTTCTGTATTGAAAAAGAGCACATTTTATTATTTTTTTAAAAACACCTAAACATATTAGCATTAAAAATAATGTCTTTGATTTACCTTTTACTGTTTAATTTTTAATCAGAGTGTGTCCTCTAATGGATTCCTACATATAAAAAATGCACATGATTGGTCTGTATTCTATTCATTTTTAAAATTATAGCAAATATATCAATGCTTCCAGTGAACACGTTCATGAAAATTAAAGTTATAAACATATTACACAAGTAATTTCCCATTCAAACATAAGATCTATGTAGTTGAAATGTATCTCTGTAGCTTCTTCACATATTTGAGGGACACCAAGATAGGCAGTGATTCTTTTGTTCAGACACTATGAAAAATCATATTCATGTATTATATGAAGCTGCTAATGTTAACCTATGTTGCTTAATCTGAAGATGAAACAAAACAAGAAATTAAGACTGAAAATAAAAGCTTAATAGTCTGTCGGTGATGTCCTTAGTTAGTACTTCAAAACCACATGAAGAATCTAACTCACCGAAAAATGTTTATAATTTATGATCAGTGCATTGCTCTATAAAAATTATTTCACTCCAGGTGATTTTCCTGGTAATTTTTAGGAAAGAAGAGATCAATATTCTTATCTGCTTTAAACATATCTGCATGTATCACAACTAGATAAAGTTTAGTAAACCTTATTTTAATAGTTGAACTTTTAAAAAATAATTGAACATTTTCCTGTCTGTATTTAAACCCAAAACTCACAACTGTGATGATTCAACATTACAAAGACAATGTGTTCCATCTGTATGAGGAAGAAAACTTTTGGGAAATCCTCATTTACAAGTAATGATTAACTTTCATGGAAGAGAAACTTGAAGACACTGACACTTACTTCTCCAAGTCGAGGCTGGGTAAAGCTGTGCCAGTCGGTGTATGCATATCTGCCAGTATCTGTTACTCCCTTGACAGACTCCAAGGTCTGGTGTCCACACCCTTTGACCATCTCAAAGTTTTGTTGTGTCTTGATTCCCTGGCCACCAAGAGTGCCAACAGACATGCTTGTGTCACAAATGTTGGATGTCTGTGTGGGGAGTCTAATATTTGCTTCCTATAAATAAAGGTAGAGTTTATAAAATGAATGAATCAAATTGAAACTAACAATTTGCTTTTATCTATTCCCACCATAGGTGAATTTGTTACAGGGTAGGGAGAGGAGCACCCAGAACTTTTAAGCCTGCCCTCACTGAATGGGTTCTGTTATTCGCTGCATTAAGACAAACATATAAAACCTTTAATGGAAAGGAACTTTAATACAACTAGGGTACAATAAAGAAAGAACAAAGAATATAGTTACTAAGTTAAGCATTTAAAGTTACTCATTTTTTTGAGAGTAGAAGTCCAGCCAAATAGGATTGGCCTAAAGCAAGGTCCAAAAACCTGGCACACATTTAAAGGACCTTTTAGTAGAGACCCATAGAAAAGGGTCAGAAAGAGTTAGACAAATTTGGAAAGAAAAGAGCAAAATTAAAATCAAGATGAAAGCTGCCATTGCTAACCTTCCTACGGGTCTCTCACCCACATCTGTTCTAACCAGTCCAAGACCAAAAAGCAAGCACAGTTTCTTCACATGTCCCTCTGCTCCACGTGCCTCCTCCAGGTCTCCTTGCTGTTCTCCATTTTTTTTTTCCTTCTCTCTTTTCTGCACAAATCTTTTTTTCCTCCTCAGCTTTACTCACTTAGGGCGGAACCAGGATTTTTGGAACTTTCCCTTTTCCTGGGACCACCCTGTTACAAATTGTCTACCTGCTTTGCCTCTCAGCTTCCCATATTAGAGCAGAACAATAATCGGACCCATATCATAAATATTATGGGTTGAACTGTGTCCCCTTCTATATCAAAGTTCATTTGTTGAAGTCCTAACACTCCATGTTTCAAAATATATTCTTATTTGAAAGATAGGTCCATTGTAGATATAACAAATTAAGATGAGGTCATTCTCTATTGGGGTGGGTCTTAATCCAATATTAGCAATGTCCTTATAATAAGGGGAATTTGCACACACACACACGCACACACACACACAGAAAGAGAAAGAATGCAATAAGATTTGATTTCTCTTGACATAAGCCAAAGAACTAATAGAAGCTAGGAGAGAGGCCAAGAATAGAACCTTTCCTTGCACCTTCATGGGGGAGCATGTCCTTGCCAACAACTTAATTTCTAGCCTTTAGAAGCCTTTAGACAGAATCAATTTCTATTGTTTAGGTGATTCACTTAGTGGCATTTTTAGATGTCAGCCCAGGAAATTAATGTACTAGAACTGTAAAGTTCAAACGAATTTACATAAGCTGGGCACCTTGGATTCTATTTGGCATAGTAAGGAGTCAATAAATACTAGCTGTTATTATTACTATATAACTGTCATCCATCATCATTGGATTACCATACAAATCAAAGGAAACAGAAATCTGATTTACCATTACTTCTTCTCCAGGTCCCTCAGTATTTGATACAATTAAATTTTGTTGGGCTACATCTTCTGGAAAACATTTCTTTACTGTCTTCTTAGCAGTAACACAGAAACATGTAAACAGAATACCTAAAAATAAAAAAGTGAACATGTAAATAGAATACCTAAAAATGAATACTACTTAAGTAAAATAGTGTTCACACTGATATACATTGTTACTTGAATGTAATCAATGTAAACATTTCTCTGATTTCCTCCACATTGCAATAGCTGTTTTACCTTATTGGAATGGAAATTAATATTATTGGTATTTAAAATCCATTCAGAACATACCCAATGCTCTTAGAAACACAAAATAAAGAGCATTCAGCATAACTACAAACAAAAAACACAATTACATAAATTCATTGTCTAGTTTTGAAAATATACATGAATTAATACCATGCTAAATAAAGCATCCAGTTTAACCTGAAAGTCAAATCAATGAATTATGACACAGTAAAGACTCTGGGAAAAGTCTGTAAATTCAAATAATTTGTGTGTCCTTAAAAAGATCGTTTAAAAAAGGAGAGAGAGAGTGTAGGCAATCATTTCCATCACTTTTGCATCTCCAAAAAATAGTTGCAATAAGCAAATCTTAGCATTCTTTGCAAGCATTATTTTTCCTCAGTGACTCACCATACAAGAACTTCCTATTCATTGGAGTCTTCTTAAGATGCATGCTAAAACATCTCATTAATAGCAATGACTATAAACATCTAAGTAAATCTTGGAACTACTCTGTTTTTTGCTAATTCTTTTTTGTGTATTCACTACATAAATTTGGCTAGTTGAGAGACAGTAATATTTTGTGTTCATTTTAGCCAACCTTTTCATTTTCCATGTGGAATAAGAAACTTAATGAAGAGGAAATTACTTACCCAGAGTCTGAGTTAATTATTTGAGAACTAAAGCTATCTAATCCTCTGAAAATTTGATTAAATTTAACTTGTTCTTATTGAACTGTTTCTTCTTGTATCTCTTTGAATCCCAAGTCAGATAGTATGAACAAGATTTTTAAAAGGACACAATTATCAAAGTTTACAAATGTTATTGACATATAGAACAGCCATAAACTTTTTAAATTTCAGCTTACACATTCTGGATAATTATACTCACACAGCAACAATGCAGAACCTAACACCATGGCAAGAATAGCCCATTTTCCAAGTATTACATTTGGTAACTTGACGTTTTTCTCATCTATAACATTCATTTTACAGTCAGAAGGAGTTGTACAATCACATACTCTCACTGATAACATGTGCTTTGCAGCCAACCCATGTCTATCTTTTATTTGGATAGGCACATCATAATAGTTATAGTCAAGATTTTGCCGTTGACGAAGAATGGCAGTTTTACCTATGGGAAAAAAAAAGCGAATATGTATTGATATAATCTTTCAAGAGCAGTATTATTCAAACTTGGTATTCTTGATGGGGAATGGTAGAAGAACCATTAAACTAGAAAAAATTAGTGGTTCATTTTACCCTTTAAAATTTTTTTGATTTCTTGAAAATCAGGAAATTTACTTGTTCTTGCACTACGCTGGTATTAGACTATGCTATACTTAATGTCTCTCAAATATTATCTTTAAATGGATTTGTAAGTTTTCTTTAAACATATCAGCAACAGAAACAAGAGTTTAACATAAATATATTATTCATTACTTTTAAAAAACAAGATTTTATCCTTTATGGATTCAATAAGATATTTTCCCAATAAGAATATTTATTTATTATCATGAACTACGGTGAAAATAAGAACTTGATTGAGTTCCTATTGATTAGAAGAATTATAATTACCATCCTTTGATTCTATAGTCCAAAGTCTGCTGGCAGAATTATCCAGAAAGAATTGAAAAGGGGGACCATTGTCAGGTCCATCTGAATCTACAGGTTCAAGAATAGCAAAGTCCTTAGAATGCTGACAAATTGTCACTTCTTTTTCAATCTGTGGTGCATGATCATTATAATCTTCCAAACGAACTACTAATGTTCCAGTGCAAGATCTGCCATCTAAAAAAAGTAAAAAAAAATAGGTATTTCTTCAATTAAAAATGCATTTTCAAAAATTCCTATGATACAAATTGGTAAGCTGCTTTCTATTATTGTTCAGAACTTAAATTATCACTTATAATCCCAAGAGCAGATGCTATCACTGCAAGTACAAAATAGTAACATCACTCCTTCTTGAAGATGGCTGACTGTACCAGGTATCTTGAGGTGTTTTCAAAAATATGTGAGATTATGAGTAATAAAAAAGAATCAGTTAAAAGTAAATTTCTCATCCTTCCTTATAAAGAGCATATATTCACCCTAAGAATATAAAGACTTTACTTTTGGTAATCAACTATTTCTTCAGCTTCTTCTCCTGGCCCTTCATTCTCTCTTTGCTTAAATCTTGTAAAATTTCTCATTGAGCCCACTAGTCCTATCTGCATGGCACATTCTGTTGTCACTGCCAGAAATATTTTTTGCTTGGCAAATATCCTATTATCCTTGAAGAATCCATTCATATATCACTTCTTCATGAAACTTGGCATGACTTTTATGGACATAGCAGCCACATTCTCCATTGATTTCTCAGAATATTTGACCCATTGTCAAATATCAGCAAATATCTTTAAAAAAACAGTGTCCATTTTTTGTGATTAGGTGATAATGAAGTTCAGAAAACATGTTTAAATTTTACCATTTGTGATAAGATAATAAAGCACAAGTAGTATGATTTCAAAAATCGAAGCAAACATAAACATAATTGATGAAATTTCTCCTTTGCTAGTACTTGTCCAAAATTAGGAGCTTGTATCTTGAATTTATCTCAAAAATTACCATAACTCATATGCAACTATAATCTACGTTTTTTGTTTTAATAATACTTAATCTTTTAATTGGTGTATTTCAGTGAGGAAGTCAAAGTCAGAAAGGAAAATCAGTTTTAAGAGCCTGTTGCAAAAGATTCAGGGTAAGTTTTCATTCTACTTCTGGGAAATAAAGCCAAAAAAATAATAACTGACAATAAGATTGTGAAAAGATCATTAAATGGGTATGTTTTTCTAACTCTAGACTTTCCTTAAGGTGCATATGCAACTGTCAAATGTCAGGAAATATGGAATATCACAATTTCAGACTGGAAAGTGTTTATTTAGGTTAACTAAAATCTCAGTTTATAACAGGTAAACAACTGGGATATTGACAAGCAATAATGCCCCATAGCTACTTAAACATGTTCAGAAACCAGAGGTTCAGCAGTATGACTCAGTGTAGTTATTAAAGAAAGACTTCTGTTCTTTCTTACTAAGCTATAATGTGATTCCAATTTATTTCCAACAATTTGTTTACATTCCTTTTGGACCATACACCTCTTTCTTTTTGGACTATAGTCTTTTTAGACTATTTACCTCTTTCATATGACAGCCCTAAAATATTTGTTCTTTTTAGAGTCAAAGATGGCAAAATATTTTGTATGATTTCAGATACAATTTCTGTATTAAAATGAATTGTTTGAAGTGTCATTATGCACATGAAATTGCAAAGTTCTTAATAGCAAATTTCATAACCTGGATCTAAATATTATTGCTTTCAAAGAACAGATAAATGAGAAATATGAATACCCGCATTAAGCAAACATATGTCAAAGTTTCTGTCAGATGCTTCATAAAGAGATGGCTTAGCAAAAGGGTCCTTATGTAAAACTGAACTCCTAATCAATCGAGTTAGGGCAGCAAACTATACATGCAAAAGACAGAGAAGACACGTCACCTATGAGACTTCCAGGAAAGGAAGATTTAAAACTGAAAAAAAAAAATAGTGGGCACAATCACAGTAGTTGTCATGTCCATTCATTTGAAAAAAATCAAGGGGTCTGAATTTCAGACTGGAATAGTAGTGCTATTCAAGGTAGGTGGTGTATAAAACAATGTTTTCTAGAATGACCTTAGGGAAACCAGTCTGACTGACAAAGAAGAGTGTCATATAAAGCCAAAGAAACAAACTGGATTCTAAGACAGCGAGAGGAATACTTAGATCATTATCCTGAAATATCTTCAAATGTCAAAACTAAATGGTGGTATGGAAATAAAAGAAATACTTTCACGTTTTGCATTTGGAAGTATATAATAATGGATTAAACTCCAAGGAAATTAGATCCTTCATGTCATTCTATGATCTTTCATTAACATTTAAAACATTCATATCTTTTTTTTCTTGAGCATATCCAAGTTATCCATGAAAGCTGATTTCTTATATTTCTGCTCCCTATATTTTTCTATCTCACCAAAGTATTTTTCTATCTCACCAAGTATTTCATTTTCCTCTTGAATTTCTGTGAAATCTCTTGCTTTATACTTTAACTTAGGCAACTCTTAACTGATTTTCTCTTCTAATGATATCCATACATTCATTTATGGGAAAAATTTTTATACCAGAGAATATCTTATGATCCTTAACTGATATCATGTGAAACTTTGACTTTGTATGAAGCCTGCCTCAAAGGATAATTTGCTTACTAATTGGAATTTAATAGATAATCAACATTTGTGGAATAAATAAGTGAATATAATATTTGTGTGGCATCATAATTATGGTCTTGAACTACTCAGATTTTATTTTCATTTAAGAATAGCAAGTCACCTGGGATTACAGAACAACTAACTAAACTTCTCAGCTAAGATTTTTCCCATTCTTTACTTTCTTTTCTACCTATATTGAAAAAACTATATTAAAAGTATGTGCTACAAGGGACTATGGTAATGGAGCATGGGTGAATTGGTGGTGGACATTCTATGGAGACTACAGCTAGAAAAGAAAGCAAACATTGTAATAAAAATATATAAAATAATAAAATGATGAATATTAAAAAAATAAAAGTATATGTGACAGGTATCAAGAGGAAAAGAAAATCTTATGCAGGTGTTTAAGTAATAATATGTATATTTAAGTTATCTCTCAGATTTTGGAACTAAAATATTTTGACTCGTGGGAATAGTTATCTAAATAGATTTAGTCCCTAGTTATGATGTAAAACACACTATATCCATCCCAAAGCAACAGGACTAGGACAAGACTGAGGGAGAATAGTCAGAAAAAAAGTGAAGTAGGGCAGACATGAATGAAAAAGTTTGCCAGAGAATCAAGATGTGACTTTTGTTGTAATGCTATAGAAAAAATAGGGGTATATTTATATTTATTTTCTTATCAAAACAATAAGGTACAAAATGAAGAAATGAGGGCCTCCCTGGTGGCGCAGTGGGTTAAGAAACGCACTATGAAGTAAACCGCAGCCACTGCAGCACGAGTTCCATCCCTGCTGCCGGCCAGAGAGGGGACCCACATGGCGCAGCAGACCTCTCCTGCTGTGCCCGCTGCTCCCCTCAG
>JAGFMF010011668.1:12863378-12876011 GCA_019455555.1 Galemys pyrenaicus | reverse complement strand
CTGCTCCCAGCTCTCTGTGGTGAATCCTCTCACCCCCCACACCTCTGGTCTGTACCCCAGTGCTTGTATGCATAAATAAATAAATCTTTAAAAAAAAAACAAAATGAAGAAATGAAACATTTGCATGGCTTATTTTCAATCTTTTAAAATTTCTATTTGATATACAGTGACCAATTTTTACTATTCCAATTTACAGAATATGACTACTACATCACTGTATCAGTTTGTCAAAATAATTTTCTTAGTCATAAATACTCAAGTTCATTTGTTTTTATCAATTATAATACTTTACTCCAAGTTAGTATATTACTGGTATGAGGGAAACAACACTGTAACTTCTATTTCTTTTTATTATCCTCTTTTAATATATATTTTTATGATCTTTACATTAACATTGTAGTACTATATAAATAAACATACTAGTAACTAGTGGCACAAATTCAAAAATAGTATATTTATAATAATATATGTTCAAACCATTTTTCAGATCATTACTTTATGAGAGTTGAGTAACGTTTCTTTACAAGGTAATTTCTGAAACTAATCTTGAAAAAGAATTGAAGACCATGGCAGAAATGGAAATACATAACTTCTAAGACTGAATCAAGAAGAAATAGAAAACTTGAACAGATCAAATACAAGTAATGAAATTGAAACTATAATCAAAATTCTCCCAAAAAGCAAGAACCCAGGACCACATAGATTCACTAGTAAGTTATACCAAACCTACAAAGATGAACATATAATTAAGCTTCTCAAACTTTTAAAAAACTAAAAAGTAGTGCTTCCAAATATATGAGGTTTAGAGGTAAACATTACCCTGAAACCCAAAACAGACAAAGATATCACAAAAAACAAAACACAGACCAATTCCCAGATGAACATACATGCAAAATACCCCAACAAAATCTTAGCAAGCTTAATTCAACAATGTATTAAAAGGGTCATACAGTATGACCCAGTAAGATTTATTACAGGGAACTAAGGATGACTCAACAAGAACTGATCAGTATAACTCATTGCAGCAACAATAGGAAAGATATAAGTCATGTAACATCAGTAGATGCGGAGAAAGCATTTGATAAGATTCAACATCCATCAATGATAAAGTCCCTCAAAAAACTAAGGATAGATAGAACATATCTCAGGAAAATAAAGGTCATATATGACAAACACAGAACTAATGTTATTCTCAAGGGTGTTAAAAGATAGAAAACACAAAAAATTGGAAAGATATCCAGTGTTCATTGATTGGAAAAATTAACATTGTTAAAATATTCAGCATACCCAAAGTGATATATAGATTCAGTGTGATTTCTATCGAATTTTCAGTGGCAATCTTAAAAAAAATTACTGAAATCCATATGGAACCACAAAGAAATAATAAAGCAATTTGATAAAACAAATCAGTGGTATCACATTCGCAGGTTTCAATATATACTACAAACTAGAGTAATCAAAACAGTATAGTAGTGGAATAAAAATAGACATGCAGATCAATGACAAAGAACTGAAAGCCCAGAAATAAATAAATTATATGGACAGTTGATCTGTAACAAATGAGCCAAACATTTATGTTGGGGAAAGGACAGCTTCTTCAATAAATGGTATTAAAAAAAAAACGGTCAACCACATGAAAAGGAATAAAAGTAGATCACTAATTCACACCAAATACAAATATTAAGTCAAAGTGGAATAAATACTTAGATACAAGATGTTAAGCCATAAAATACATAGAAAATAAGACCTTAAAAGATAATTCTCCAAAGAAGAGGGCCAACAGGAACATGAAAAAATGTTCATGGTCACACAGGAAAATGCAAACCAAAACCACAAAAAGATACCACTTCATACCTGGATTATATATGAACAGAAACAAAAAGTGTTTCTGTTAGTGGGACTCTAGACTGATCCAGACCCTGCAGAAAACAGTATAGAAGTTCCTCAAAATAGTACAATTGTATTTACCAGATGATGCAGCAATTCCACTCCTAGCTATCTAGCCAAAGAATGAAAAAAAAATTGATTCAAAAAGATATACACAATCTTATGGTCATTAATGCACTGTTTACAGTAATCAAGTTATGGAAACAACATAAGTGCCCAAGGACAAATGAGTGGATTAAGATGCACTATATATAAACAATGGAATACTACTCAGCTGCAACAAAAAATGAACTATTGCCATTTGTGACAACATGGATGAAGCTGGAGGGGATAATGCTAAATGAAATAAGTCAGAAAGGAAAAAGCAAATACTGGATGGTTTCACCAACATGTGGACTATAAATGAACAAAACCAGGGTCAGACGAAACCAAATCAACAACAAACCTGAGAAATATAACTATAGAGTTGAGGTTGCAGAGAGAGTGAGAGGGTAGAAAGCAAACTGTGGAGGGTATCCCATGGACTACGGTGGAGAACTATGAGTGCCTTGATGAGCAGTGTGATATGGTAACATACATCTAAAGAAGTGTGCTCTTATAACCCTGAATCATATACAGTAGTGTGAAACACTATACCTCAATAAAATAAACTGATAAAACACAACAAAAGACTTGAGTCAACACTTTATTATTTCTTAAGAAAATAAGATAATGTTTTGTCACCTATGAAAAGAGGCTCAAACAAATCTATCTCAAATACATCTGTTTTGGGATGGTGGTGAAACCTTTCAGCAAATTAAAGCCACAATAATCTAACCCCATAGTCCTAAAAAAAAAAAAAAAAAAAATGGAGATTTCAAGTATGCCATATGTCCACAGTAGAGATCAATAGCTGTCTTAAAATTTGGACTTTGGCCAATCACCATTGCTAACTTTGCATTACTGGTGAACTGAAATTTAAATTGAGTGGTTTCTAATAAATAGAACAATTTCAATGCAAACATCCTTTGCATTAAATTAGATCTGGAGGGCCTCCCTGGTGGCGCAGTGGGTTAAGCTATGAAGCAACACTCTATGAAGCAAACCGCAACTACTGCAGCATGAGTTCGATCCCTGTGTACCCCAGTTCTTATATGTATAAATAAATAAATCTTTAAAATAAATAAGATCTGGAGCTTTTACTCCAAGATTTCCTTTAAAAAGTTTTATATTTAGATTTAGTTAGATTATAAGTAATATATGTTATATTTATATTATATTTCTAGAAAATCACACTCACCTGCATCCATTGCAACCACAGAAATATTGTATTGGTCATTTTTTACAAATTTTGATTCTCTATCTAGCATTTTTACAGTTTTCAAGTTACCGGTGCTTTCATCAATTTCAAACCAGTTATCTTCATCTTTTATCTTCTTATACCTAATTTTTAGAAATCATATGTAAATGCCCAGACCAAAGATAGGAAATCAGTTTAAAATCTGCCATTTTGCAAAATACATAGAAGTTTCTTAAATCTGAAATCAATTTACATATTTAAAATGGAGAACTTTTTGCAAAAAGACATTACCTTAAGCCTTCGCTGCTGCGTGTTTCTGGGTCCATTGCTTTATATCCAAGGAGTTCTTGGCCAGCAGGGAGGCTATCTTTGCTCTGAATAACTTTTACTGGTGGTTGGCACTCAGGGCCCTCGTCACTGTCTTTAACTTTTACAGTGACAGTAGTAGTGCACATAGTAGGAGTTTGTGAGTTTGCTGCTTTAGAGAATTGTGCTTCATTAAGTACACCAATTTGCAAAACAATCTGGCGGTTGACTTCAAAGTTTAATGCCTGTTCAGTAAACATATTTTAATAGGTTACTATACAACACTATATAAAGGGGGCTTATAATTATAATTCTGTTTTGCTACAAAATAGAATATCGTATTTGTATACAATATTGGTGCTAATGGAAAATTACAAACACTGTCCAATGCAAAAATGTTCATTTTAAGACTCACACTTTTATTCAGGAAGGTCCTGTATTCACTTTTTTTTTTTTAAGATTTATTTATTTATGCATACAAGAGTCCAGGTCAGTAAGAGGTTTCACCAGAGACAGAGCGGGGAGCAGAACAGGCAGACTGACCGAAACATACTGCTGAAGGGAGCAGCGGGCAAGGCAGGAGAGGTCTGCTGCACCATGTGGGTCCCCTCCCTGGCTGGAGGCAGGGATCGAACTCGTGCTGCATGCAGGGGCTGGGTTTGCCTCATAGTGTGTTGCTTAACCCACTGCGCCACCAGGGAGGCCCCTGCATTCACTTTTTCATGACATGTTTAATATCAATAGAAGTAAAGAATAGCTATTTGAATAAGTTCAAATAGAAGAGTATTTCTTATTATATCATTCTTTAACAAATGAGATAACAGTAATAACAGAAAAAGCAGAAGTTCTTTCAATATAAGTATATAAAATAAGTAGAGGCCAGTAGGATATGAGATTGACTATGACCCAGCAGTTATTCTGAGCATTGGAGTTAAAAGATATAATTATATCGAGCAGCAACTTTTCAAAGCACATTATATTTGGGTTTGCTTAGCTCCAAATCGGAATGCTCATTCCTGGAATGAATAATTAGAGACTCCTAAAACAATAACTGAATGAGTAGAAACAAAAATCTATCAAGATAATAAAAGAAGCAATGCAAAACAAAGAAATGTAGAAACCAAAAGAAAAAGAAGAACATCAAAAGTAAGAATAGGCTACATAATTAATTAAACACCTTATAAAAATATTAGAAGGAAAGCACAGTCTGTGCATCCAGCTTCTAAGAAAACATATGATGTCTCTCAGACTTTAATGAGGGCACGTAAGAAGTTAGTGAAGATTATTGGTGGAAGGACTCAGAAAGGAGCCAAGTTCAATTAAAACCATCAATTAATGTAGGTGCCAATAATTATAATGGAATTTTTAAATCTCAAAGCACTGGCTACCTCAAATATATGGGAATTAATATAGTAACTGCTGAATATTTAGTGAATGTTCTTATAAAACAACTATATTACATTATATATTATACATAAGTTATAGAAACCTAAAAATGTAATATGAGTATGAAGGGAATTGAAAAGTAAAGATATTAGATTTAAAATATTCTGTTTTTGTCTGTTTTGTGTTGTTTTGTTTTTAAACGCAGTCTAAGCCCCCTTCAAAGATTAACATGACGACTAGGTCAATTCTGTGGCCTTCTCTTTCCGCATGTCTAGAACAATGAGTTTTATACTTGCCTTCCCTCTGAGAGGGAAAATGTGAGTAAAATAATCATAATAAAAGCACTGATGTAAATCATTTCAGGACTGCACTGCACTTGCTAGCCATCCTCACAGGAATAGACGGATAAATACTTAGGCCCAAGGGTCAGTCTGAACATTTTAAAGTATAGCTGAATTACCATTTTTTGTTTACCTTGACAACACACAAGACTGCCTCATTTGTATTTGGGTCTGTGGAAATTTTGAACTGTCCATTTTCATTCCCCTGTAGGATTGTGTACACAGCCTTTGAGTGAGGAGTGTTTGGTAAATCCTGGTCATGTACCGTCATTCGTAAGATCTCAACATCAACTCTGTTTTCTTCTACCTCTGCAATATACTGAAACAATTGCCTCTTGTCATTATAAATTCATATTTAACATGAATTTTTAATATAAAATTTCATTTATTCATTTCAAGAAAGAGAGAACACAGTGATATGGAAATGTACAGTCCTATATTGGGAAAAATTATGGATTTCATAAATAGTTTACTTATTTCCTTGAAACATTTGTTTTTTTTTTTTTTTTCAAATCTTATCTGTTCTTCAAAACCTAATACATATCTTATATTGTGTAGTTCCCAAGGAAAAGTTTTTCATCCAAAATGCAGGAAAAACCTGTATTGGCAGTGAGCCAGTCAATGCTACTGACTACCCAGCAAGGGAGTTGAGCAAAGATATAAAACTGATCTTTCATCTTCAAAACTTGAAATGTAAAGAACACCAAAGAGAGGATGTCTTTTCTTTTGCCCTATAAGACAAATTTAACTCCAATAATCTGATACCAGAGTTTGAAATACAAGAAAACACACAGGAAATGCTTCAAGGACTAAGAAGTTCTTAGACAGTCAAGAGCGTAGTTACAGCCCTAGAAATAACTGGAACTTCAATTATTTTTACAGAAATCATATTTTTTCTGGGTATATCACTTGTAAGTGGTAACTATTAAAATTCAAATACTTAATATCATAGAGCTACCAAGTTACAGGCTTAGTCTGGGAAAGAGTAAATGAATCTAGACAAATTATCCTAAAGATCTACTCACAGAAGATTTTGTAAAATATGGAGAATTGTCATTTTCATCCTCTAATGAAATAGTAATTGTTCCTGTATTAAATAAACCAAAAGGTTGGCCACCCATATCTCGGACTTCCATTACTAACTTGTAAGTATCACATTTCTGAAAAAAAAAAAAAAAAAAAAAGAACAAGGTACGTTAATTAATACTTGCACTTACTGTAACATGCAGTTCTCACAGCATTGCTCAGGCTCTCATTATTTCACAATATTCCTTTTTGATTTATTTTTCAACAAATGCCATCATAAACACCAATATAGAATAAGAGATTAGTCAGTTAGTACAATGGAAAGTTGATATGTGTAATATAATATTTCAAAATCGAAAGCTACTTTAGCATTCACACATCACATTAGGCCAGTGATCTCAATTGAGACCTCATCTAATGCCTGTACTTCTCCAAAATCTCTGTGGGGACAAAGGAAGTCTGTAGGAAAGTCCTAACCACAGGTTGTAGGAAAGCAAGTCTGGCATGGTGGCCACTGGGGGCCTTATGATAGCTTCTCTGAATGTGCATTATTAGTTGAAATACAGGTGAGGGAGTGGAAATTAATTGATCACTTCATTACTTCTCTGTCCAGTAAAGGTGTGGCTGTTGTGATGACACCTGTATCTGGATGTATGTTGAAATGCTTTGGATGATCTGGGATCTGCTGTAAGATTTTGAATTTCAGACGAGTATGTAGAGTATCAGGTTCATCAAGGTCTATAGCAGTCACTTGTCCCACAGAAGTTCCTGTTTAGAAAAACCCAATATTGTCAACAATTTAAATAACAATATAATTGAACTATACACAAAAGTAAAACCAAGGCATTGAACTAAAATATTCTACCAAAACCACATGCAGTTTGATTTTAAAGGTAACGGTAGGAATTCCTAAATGTTCTCCAGACTCCAAGCTCCACTTACTTGGAAACTTCAGTTAGGAGGTTGCTGTGAAGAGCATGATTTCTATTCTACATCTATGAGAACATGCAATCCACCTTTGGTGACAGTAATTCTCAAAATCTTCGCTGACACTCAGTACCCCAGTTCATGTTCACTTTTGTACAGGGCTTTGTATATTTTCTGTCTTTATAATCCAACTTAGAAATGTTAATTAGAGGAGTGACACAGATTTTCATCTTAATAAAGATTTTATGCTTTTAAAATTTGAATAAAAGTGCTAAATTGTTTATATATGAAAGTTTGTACTATACATATAAGACACAAACATTATGCACCAGGGTGAGTATCATTTGGACAAGCTTTACAAAGCAGAAATACTGCTAAGTGACTTAAGAAATGTTCTTTTGCAAACCACTTATTGTATGAGAACAATTAACATAAACACACAAAGACAAGCCAAAGAAGAAGGCATAGTAACTAACATATCTTGCATGTTTTCTTAATAAACTAGGTAACCTGGTTAAGATCCTTGGTATACCTAGGTCATATTCTTGACTGCCCATAAAATAAAGACAACATAGTTTCCTTAAGTTGGAAAATATTCCAAGTAAAGCAATGTGTATGTTGTCAAAAGACAGATCAGCATTTCCATGCCATGATTTCTGGGTTTTTGAAATATACTGAAAGTTTATAAAGATTCAAATTACTTTTTGCATTTTAAATGCATCTGTGACACACAAGCCCATGGTCAAAATAATAAATATCAATAGTATTTGTTTGCCACAAATTCATATTTGCTCGGAGTAATCTCACAGTTATTAAATTATAAATATATATATACCATTGCATATTTTATATGTACTTTGCCGTCTATACGTGCATAGCAAAATGAACATTAAAAAGTTTACCTCTGTAGAATGTCTGCTGTTATAAGATCTTACATGCCTTACAAATTTTTATCAAGCATTTTGAGCCGTTTTGCATAATTGTTTTTAAAACACTGATGGTACCAAAATGACAGAAAAATCTAATTTTTTCCTAAAATGTGATCTTACCAGATCGGCAATTTTCAGGCACGCTAAAAAGAGTCACTTTGTTTTCAAAATATGGGGCGTTGTCATTATCATCTTCAACTTTGAATAATAAAGGAAGAGGGTACTCTGGAGCATAGCCATCCACAGTGGTTGCATAAGCATATAGCTGAAAGGTAGACAAACACCATCAATTGGTTCTCCAATGAAAAGTTATTCATATAATTAAATCTAGAATTTGGGGAAAGAAATAATGTTTACAAAATCATCCACAGTGGCCTCCCTGGTGGCGCAGTGCGTTGAGCGCCCGCACTGTGAAGCATCCACAGCACAGCAGCGCGAGTTAGATCCCCAGGCAGGGCTGGGGACCCACATGGCTCAGCAGACCTCTCCTGCCTGTCTCGCTGCTCCCCTCAGCAGTGTGTTTCAGTCATTCTCCCTGTTCTGTTCCCCACTGTCCTTGCTGAATCTTTTCACTTCCCACAACTCTAGCCTGTATCCCAGCTCTTAAATGCACAAATAAATAAATCTTTAAAAAAAAGTCATCCACAAAAGTATATATAACTAAGAACTAATACATTAGGTCTTTGGTACATTTTCTGTTGTTCTTATTCTCTCACTGAGTACCAAGCATTCCAGTGCATACAACTACTCCATTCCTGAATTAACTGCATGTTGTTCTACTTGTTGGACTGCACCTAACTGCCTCAGGCTAAGAACAATATTTTTTAGGTTCATAAAAAACATGCTTTATTTACTTATAGGTTTATATACACATATATATAAATCTCAACTATTACCAGGTGATTGAATTCTGAGTTCTTTTCTGCATTTATCTGTACTTTACCATATTTTTCTACCATAAACATATATTTCTTGTGTAATAAAAATTCCAATAAATCATAGTCACATTCCAAATCCCATCTCAAAATGATATATTGATTTCAATGCCAGGTTTAATGTCTTTTCCTGCTAAACATATCAAATTATTTCTGCGTTCTTCTCAGTGTGGTTTATGCATAATAAATGTTCAGTAAACGGTTGTTGGGTTAACCAGATTTTCTTCACTGATAGAACCAACAAAACCTGTCCAAAGCAAACTCTGTATTAACTTATCTATTTTTTCTCAAGGAATTCTTCTTGGTTTCCCTACTGTACCACTTCCAAAACAAGCCAGGATAAAATCCCAGATACCTAACGCCTCACTCTCCTTCTTTAGTCTTAATAAATGCCAGATTCTAGAGATTGTGGCATTCTGTATCTTTATAATCCATCTTCTCTTTTCCATTCCCAATGCCACCACTTCATGTGACCCCAAATAAATCTTATATACTATCCTTCCAGCTTTCCTAACCTATGTAACATTCAGAAGTCAGATTCATTTTCATAAAGTAATTTTTAAAGATAATATTTCCAGTAAGATCTACCTATCAATTCCTGAAGCAGCCACAAATCCTCAGTGTGGCATTAAACAGCAACATTTCATCTTTATTGTTCATGCTAACCTGGAGGGGAAGGAATTTCTACTCCAATCTCTGGAATGGGAAGTATTAAAAAACATGATCTTCTTTCTGTTCCCTTATTCACATTCCCCCCCAAGCAAGCCCCATGTGGGCATTTCAACAATAAAACTTAGACTTTGATCTCCATCAGTCTGATCTCCATTTCTTATTTCTTGACAAATTCTGAATTTGGGAGTGGAATACAAAAGTAAATCATCCATATACAATTTACAAGGTATATCATCACCAAAATTAGTTTGATAGAGAGAAGCGAAGAAAGTTTATTTACTTTTAACCTCTACTTTGACAGAGAGGCTTCTATTTTACACTGGGGTAAGGGATTTTATTACTTGCATCTGGTTTATATCTTATGGTTACATTTCCCTTAATAAGTTTTATTGATTTGCAAGAGTGTTCTTAATTCAATCTTGTTAATGACAACTAGGGAAACAAGGGTGACTCCAAAGGGAAAATTATTCAAAAATACAATTCTGAGCATAAATTCCAAACTATTTTATTTTTTTGTCATTTAAAAGATATCAAAAATAGTGAATTAGATTATTTTAATTCTTTCTCCTTCCCTCTGTAAATGAGCCCAACAAGAAGTCATGAGAGATAGCAGGTTGACCAGTGAATAACTGAAGTCTTCAAAAATCCACAAAAAAAGGCTGTTATCAGAAGAAAAAGAAATGAAATGTGCAGCAAAACATACAGAATAGGCAATTTTTTTTATTTCCACACAAGACTGACCTGTTCTTCTTGTGAAGGATTCATAAAGGCAGCAGAGAATTTACATATTTATACGCACATGTGTTTGTTATTGAGAAGCAAAACATCACCTGTGCACCATTTGTATTGGTTGGATGTCTGCCAACCTGTGTCATTTCATCTATTTGGCTTCTTGAAAGAAAGGTCAAAATGTCTGCAGTAGTGTTCACCTTACCTCTCCCATAAGGGCCTATGTAAGGTGTTTTCTAAAGTAACAATTTGGCATTTTTATGAGTAGAGAATATATATTCTAGAGTTCTGAGTGGGAACATAAAATCATAAAGAAAATACATGACTCTAATTCAATCATTTTTTTAAAATTATGAAGTCCCTGGTATGGCACCTTTACTTTATTTCAAAAGTTTCTATCTTTTGGAACATGATGAAGGATTGTTGGGGCACTGGTGAGGGCAAGGTGTGAACGTACATCCCTGGCCAGATACAAAGATATAAACCTACTTTATCTGAATAAACAGAATCTGGAGAAAATAGTTTCTACCTTACATAATTGTGGCATCCTTAGGATAGGGTCCTCTGCATGAATTACAAAGTCTTTCACACCCTGGTCATTACTTACCACTCTAGTATCATATTTCATACTCTTCCTAAGTTTCAAACAACACTCCAGGCAGGGTTTATTTTTATTCTTCTCGTTTTTGTTTTTAATCAGTGAATCTGCCTGAAAGATTTATCTATCCACACGTCCACCCTCCTCCACAATTGTTAACTTTTTTCACAATTGCCTTTATGTAGCCACCAATCTCTACTCATCTTAGGATATCTGCTAAAGTATCCAAATCACTCACTGTGATTGCTCTTTTGTGTAAAATTAGACATCAGAATACTAAGAAGATATGTAAACTTTGAAACAACAGAAAAAGAATTTAATTTTCAGAAGAGTTAGAATTTTTCTTTGGGTAAGATTAGATAAAAATAAAATGAATTGATTAACATCCAGATTACTAAAGAAATAAAAGAACACTCAAGATCTTGTCATTGAAAAACAATGAGGGGGAAAGAAAGAAAAGCAGCACAGTTCCAAACAAGAGATGAAAGCAGGATACCACCAACCTAGGACACATTTAAAATCACTGCAGGTAAATTCAAATTTTCAGTTGCCCAGAACCCATCCTAGAGTAATTAAGTCAGAATTTCTGGAAGTGGGCTTGAGTATCATTACTTAATTTAAAAAATTCTCATGATTTATAATAATCAGGGTTGAAGATAATCACATTAAGTTATGTAATTTAAGTTCCTACCTTCACACTCAACAAAATTAATTTTGTAATCCCCAAAATCTACAGGTCAAAACCTGTTCTTTCCATGCTCCCACATAACCACAGCATAATCATCAAAATCAGAAAATTAGCATCTATACATTGCTACCATCCAGCCTCAGATACCATTCAGGTTTTGCCAGTTGTTTGAATAAGGTCTTTGTAGGCGCCAGTGCTGAACTACGTGTTCCATTCAGTTGTCATAACTCCTTAGATTCACCAAGTCAGAAACACTTCCTTAGCTTTTCCTGAACTTTCAAAACTTTGATACTTATGAAGACTATACAGGTCACTTATTTTTTAGGTATCTCCATGTTATTGTTTGTTTCCCCATGATTAGATTTAGGGTATGTAACTTTGTCAGGAAGATAGTAGAAGTGACATGTTCTTTCCATTAAATGCTATCAAGTAACCCCAAATTTTGATTTGTCTCACTATTACTGGGGTTAACTCATTGTTTGATTTAAAAAAAATGTGAGGTCTTTCCATTATATATTTATATTTTGTGTCCTTTTCAAAATTAAGAAGAGCTTTGTGGAAAGTTACTTCAAAACTATGAATATCCTCATTTCAATTTAGTAATTTAAAAGACCCAAACCTTTTCTTTAAAGTTCATTACATATTCTATATCATTCACCCTCTTTTCTTCCCTTATGATGGTTATTCTTGCTCCATCATTGGTAGCAAAAGGAATTTAAAGCTCATATTCCATATAAACCATATTTAAAAGTTAAGTCAAATCATTGATTCTTTTATTATGTAAAAAAGTAGCATTAGGGCCTCCCTGGTGGTGCAGTGGGTTAAGCAACGCACTATGAAGCAAACCGCAGCCACTGCAGCACGAGTTCGATCCCTGCTGCCGGCCAGAGGGGGGACCCACATGGTGCAGCAGACCTCTCCTGCTGTGCC
>JAGFMF010011668.1:12843249-12859983 GCA_019455555.1 Galemys pyrenaicus | reverse complement strand
CTGCTCCCCGCTCTCTGTGGTGAATCCTCTCACCCCCCTACACCTCTGGCCTGTACCCCAGCGCTTGTATGCATAAATAAATAAATCTTTAAAAAATAATAATAATAATTTTATACAGTTGTGTAAATTGTACCATGTCAGATTTTTAATTTATTTGCAATGATCGTTGATAGTTAAAACTAACTTACAAAAAAATTAAAAAGTAGTCTATACTTAAGTAATATTTCCCAGGAAATTGGCAAATAATCATTCTATAATAACTTGAATAGACCTAATGCTTCATGTATATTGTGGTTGTTACCAAAATATTTCCTTTACAGAATCATGTATAATACAGATAGCACATTTACCTGTGTCTCTAGAGTATAACTACTTATCTTTAAAACATTTTGTGCAAAAATCAGACTTATTTAAAACCTCAAAACATTGTCTATCTTTAAAAGGATATCACTTTTATATTCAAGGGGTATTTTTCTAAATGCAAAGCCCATGAAAAATCATGATCAAAGAAATGTTACTTTTGGACTCAGAACAACCCAATCTGTGATGGGGTTGCAGTAACACTAAAACTTGTAATAATTATATTTGATTTTCACAAGTTGTCCTGTGAAATAAATCGCAGGTACATTGTAATAACCTCACATTTTATCTTGGGTTATTTAATTTTGACACATCTGTCTTATAGCTAAACAATTAAATAACTTTGATTTTAGAATTCTGGCAGCAGTGTAGTAAATGTGACTTAAAATGGGCTTCTGGTTTTAGTGACTTGCTTCGTTTAAACTAAGCTAAATTAGCCCTCTAATGCTTGCTAATTTTTCTAGCAAGAAAATATACACCTAACTTGGTACTATAATTGTTTCTAACCACAAGTAAAAACAAGTAGCTCATCTTTTATTTTATATTGAATTCCATTTTAGTGCCAAGAGTTACTATATGGCTTTTATCATAAATTTTACAACAGCAGCCTAAAGCTAAATGTAGCAGTAAAAAAACAAAATTCTTAATACAACTTCTCACCTTTTCCTACAAGGGTATCAGCTTGAAGATGAGAAGGAACTTGAAGAAAAATTTTCTGACAAGCATCGCAAAATAATATTAAAACCTAAAAAGAAAAAAAAATAGGAATTACACTTGATCACAAGCTATCATATGACAATTTTATCTTATGATAAATACTGTCAAATTTAGAATAATTAATCTTCTATTCTTTCAGTATCTTTAAAAGGAAATAGTAAAAAAAGAAAGTGACTTTAGGGGCATCACAGTTAATATCAATGAAAAATTTTAAGTAAACAGTAGTTCTTAGAATATGAATCATACTGTATCAAGAAGATGTCATTTCTTGAAATAAAATAAAACCTAAAATCAAATCTAACCACTGATTTCCTATAGATGTTACCATGTAAAGACCATTCAGAAATGCCATTCTGAAGAAAGTACTTAACTCAAATATAGTAGACAACATTTGTACAGAAATCATTTTCACAGTCACAAACAATTTGAGAGTATAGATGACTGAGTCTAGAAACTATTTGAGAATTTTTTTAACATCATAAGGGAACACACTCAGAAATATTCACTGTTCTCAAATTACTCCTTGGATTAGCTTGGCATAGACTTCAAAGTCAAACTAGTTTCAAAACAAAAAACCAGTATAAAAGGAAATACATTTTTAAAAATATAGAGAGTAGGCTTCAATGGGCTGAAGATTTTTAATTAAATTCAAGGCAAAGTTATTGTTTTAGAAAGTAAGGAAGTTCAAAGAAAGAAAACAGCGACTATGAAAAAAGTGAAAGAAGTTTAACTGTGTTTATAAGTTCAAAATATATTTGTTTCTTTAACTTGACATTTGCTAATTTTAGGCTTCCACTTCTATTTATCAAGCACTCTTCCTTTTTATTATTCAAATATAAAATAACGTAGATCTATATTTCCAGAAATAAATAGGTCAATTTTATGTTTACTTTTTCTCTGCAGACATATTTCTAGTTAGGGGACCCATTATTTGGGAGGAGGGAAAAGGAACTATCACCTGTGTTATGGGTGTACACTTCGTTCGCAACTCAGATCTATTGGCTGCATTGCATCAGCACCCTTAAGCAACTTCTAATTTTACCAAAACTCTTTTATGCAGTTAGTACCAAAACCTGTAACTTATAAAGTCACATGTGTATCCATTTTTAATTTAGATAACCACTTCTTGAAACATGAGACGTCATTATTTATTTGAATTTTTATGTTTATTCCTAAAGTCAAAGAATGAAATAAATGACATTTAAAGAACTTTCTGAGCCCAAAGAAGTCTATTAATTGCAGTCTAGATAAATAACATATGAGTTTTTTATCATTAGAAATCTATACATACACAATAATACACATACATAAAGATATAAATATGCATGGATATGCTTATAAGCACTATTATTAATAACACAAATTATTCTCATAGACTATATTTCCACATTCCTACTTCCACCCCCCCCCCCTTTTCTTTCCTTTCTGTTCCAGGACTCCCACTTCATTGGTTCTATCTTTGTAGGCAGAGACAATGGAGGTCTCTAGCAATACTATTCCATTCTTAGGCTAAATTATGGGCCTAATGATTTGGAGTGAGCTGGGGTGTGGCACCCTTTTCATCAGTATGGGGTCAGGGAGGGATGGGCAGGAAATAAAGGGTATTGGTTAGAGCAGAGAGGAGACCAAAAGTTAAAGAAATCTGCGTTCTCCTGGGAAGCTTTCATTACATTTTACCTAGCTAATTCTAACTCAAGCTGTTGCCTGAATTTCCACCTCAGTTACAACACTGTTATAAGACGAAAACATGACCAGCCACACATCGTCTCCACAAAGTAAAGTATTCATTAAAAGGGAAATGTTTATCCCTGTACAGTAAAATCAATGAATTCTGAAAATGTAAAACTAAAATTTTTCCCTAAAATGGAGAACAAAGGAAATCATCAGCTCTGAAATTTCAGAGAGAGATTTGAGACAACTTGTCTTTCCTCTTTCCCCACCAAAGGTAAAATTAGCGCCTGAGTACAATTACAAAACTTTTAAAAAATGAAGTGGAAACCAAGCAAATGCAGCCTTTCAACAACGGTGAAACTTGTTTTAAAATTTTTCTCGTTAAACCCTTTGGTTGAACTTAAAAGCGCTACCTTTTCTTAGCTCTTTCGGGGTAAACTTTTAAAAGTCCTAGATAATTCACAACTCCACCCAGACTCTTTTCCTCTTCCAGCAGCTCATTGAAACTGAGCATGTTAAATAACTATAGTTTATTTAATGACTAGTATCAATGCAAACCTCAGAAATCTGAGCCAAATGCCTGAGAAATGAAACCATTCCACTGCTCCTTAGAAAAACATCACAGTAAGATTGAACAAGGGATTCCCTTGAAAAGTCTATGGTCTAGCAGTGCAAATGAAGAGTGAGCAAAACACCTGCTGTCTCGGGTCACAAATATCTCCTCCCTTCCTTGAATTTTCTCACTTCTGTTTTTGTTTTCCCAGTTCATCTTCTCTGTCTTCTGTTCCCCACCCCTACTCTGTTTCAAGCCTCAACTGGAGGGTATAAGCGCGCAGTAACCTGCACAAATTCCCTAATCCTTTGGCTGTTACTCACCAGGAGAGAGAAAAAGAGCTGCTTGCAGAAGATGCTCCCTGGGGCAGCACAGGCCACAGCCATCAGAAGCGGTCCCAATGGTTGGGGATGGTACCTGGACAATGCACAAGGTGGCTAAGCAGATTCCCACCAGCTGGCACTTGGGCAGGGTATTCTGCTGCCACCCTAGTGCAGGTGCGCTTAGTTTGGAGGAGAAGCAGGAGGCAAATGATAAAGGACAGGAGGAGGAACAGCAGGAGAATTGCTTTCCTCCTTTTCCCAGGTCAGTCTTCCTCCTTCCAATTCAGTTACCTCTGAATGTAAAGAGGTTTTCCTACAAGTGGGGAGGGTGGGGTACAAAACACCCCAAAACCCAGTCACTAGCTCCTCCTCACAGCACCTTTCAAAATTTCTCCTACCACTTGGCACATAGGCAGAAGCAAGAGGGAACACCCTCCATCCTGGGCCCTCCTCCCTTTCCCCCCAGGTTGATGCTCTGAAGGCCTTCCCAGTTATTACCCACTCCCACGTCCTCCCCTCCTTCTCGGCCTTATTAACCTATCTTGCCCCTGGGTACAAACATAACTTGTGCACAGACTCCATGCAAGGAATGATGCTTCCTCAGCTGCGATTGGCAGATCGGGGAACATGTGCATGTGTAATCACTGCCATCGAACTTATCTCCTTATCTAAGCACTTAGGTGTAGTCTGTCACATTTACTCAGCATCGCCATTCTGCCAGAGGGACCAGGTACTCCAGTCCAAGGCAGCAGCTCATGTATTCTATCCCTGTCCCTAGTTTGATCTTCTAGATGTCAAAGGAATTTACCAGAGTATCTAGACTTCCTAAAAGCCAGAGAATAAAGAAATAACTTGAATATAATTTCCTTACTACATTCTTTTTGGTACTCGTTAGATAATATTTTCCCTTAAGTATCTTTATTTGAGAATGACTGAGCTCTATAAAATCAGCTCTTTAATTCATCCCAATCACTTCTGTAATCCATGCAGAATATCCAACCTATAAATACAGGAATTCTAGAATAGTATTGACCCTTGGGATTTATGACCAATGTGGATTTAGCATCATTTTGTCTGTTAAAAATTAGTGAATTCAATATCAACAGCACACAGTAGCTGTGATGGAAGTCAGAAAGCAGTGCAAATATTTTCAAATTGTAATAATTTGGAGTAGAGAGAGGGAACTAAAATTCATGTTTACTGAGACATTGCTAAGAATCAAGAATCAGGAGAGATGTTTTAGTGACTCCTCCCAACAGCTCACTGAGGACTCCTTTTAAGAGATGGAGAAACTACTAGAAAGTAGTTTTTACAGTCGGCCACCAAAGTACCACCCTTTCATACAGGCGAGGATATATATGATGATATATACCAGAATAAAAAAGGAGCACAAAGTGTTGACCATGTATAACCAGAACTCTGGTTTGCTGAACAATCATTCTGTTTGAGACTCATAAAATACATTCAAAAGAAATTGGAACCTGCAACTCTCGGTAACAGTAAATCATTCTAGAAGATTGCAGGCATCTGGCCACTTTTGTGAGAGTCATTCTGTGGTCAAGTAAAATGACTGTTAAACTATTTATTTTAATAGCTTTTATGTGTGAAATTACTCTTCCTGCTCTTGCTACTTGCATTTCTATGTCGTTTAATCGAAAGTAATGGTTTAGCTCAATATCCAAACTGTTGAGAAAGGAAGGATGATTTTCTTTAGCTTATTTGACATAGAACAATTGCTTTTTGTATATAGAAGTGGAAAGAATAGTCTAGTTGCTTCTTTGTACTTAGAGGGCGGGAAGATTTGGGAAATAAAAGCCCCTGGAACAAGAACAAAAAGTATCTTGAAGTAGTTTACTGCCAATAAATATATTTTGCATCTTCATCAGAATTTAATGACTCAATATGAAAACTAAATTACTTAATTGTATATTTTTTATATTTGATAATTTTAGATATGAAAATAATGGGAATATAGATATTTGAATAATTATCTAAGTGTATACATGTAGATCCAAATCTAATTCTGTGTTTAAGCATAATTACGTGTGTGTGTGTGTGTGTACTTGTAGCTTGAAGAATTCAAAAACTCAAATTTTCCAGTTCTCCAAACTTTGAGAATGGGTATGCATTTTCTAGCTAATAAAGCCACTATTATGCCTTCTTATATTATAAACTTCGCCAATGAAATGGAAAAGAATACTAGATAAAAAATTAAATTGATGATACTGAAAAAATTAACATGAATTGTTCTTTTGAGGAAAGGTATTGCTAAGTTCAAGTAGATCCAGAATATTCTCCATGGTTATAGAAAACAGATTTTCTTGATATTACTTATAGTTTAATTGCTACATGTTTTCTTCACCCATTATCTTTCTTTCTCAAAAGCTTAGGAAAAAAATTGTATAAAAACTAATCCAAATCATATCTTCTATACCAGTCAACTACACACAAAGATTTCCTTAATAATCTAAGTATCCTTTAGGAAACTTTATTACTATAAGAAACTTGCCACTTAAAATCAAGTTAACTGAAAATTTATCTCTTCCAGTTTTCTGCAATCAGATTATTCAATGAGAGTTCTCTTTTATTTTTGTTTTGATGTGCATGATTGTTGTATTTTGTTTGTTTTAATCTATGTCTAAATTAACAGTCTAACTGAATGGTTGCTATCATAGCATGGTGAAGTGCTTATACTGGAGTTAGACTGCTCAGTTCAAATCTTGACTTAGGTATTTATTAGCAGTATAGCTATAGACTAGTCATTTAACTCTTTTGTGCCTCAATGTCTACACTATAAAATAGGAATAATAATAGCTGCTAATTTATAGGTTATTATGAGTATAAATGTGAAAATTATGTAGGAGGCCCTTTGAATAGTACCTGGCTCATAGCAGTCATTCATGTTATATACCATGTAATTGCCTCGGTATATAATAAAAAGTTAAAGGGACTGAATTTCAAATAAACTAAATACAAAATTATTGCAAATCTAAGGTCTTCTATAAAATCTATTTAAAATACATGGCAAGATTTATTCATTGAACAATTACTTCCGGGTCTACGTAGTAGGCACTGACACCACACAGAGAGTATTTTCAGCACAGACAGAAATCTTTGAAAAACAAACAAACAAACAACAAAAAAAGGCAGACTGTGTTCTCTTTCCAGTTAAAATTATAGGGTTAAAGAGATACCACCCCAAATATTTAATACTAGCAGTTTAGAGAGAAATTAAGAATAGACAATATTGAATTATTCATACAGAGAGTCCTCTATAAGAGAATAATTAATTTTAAATATGTGATTTAATGGTCACCCAGAGAAAGATTTATTTTTTAAAAAGATTTATTTATTTATGCATACAAGAACTGGGGGGTACAGGCCAGAGGTGCAGGGTGTGTGTGAAAGGATTCACCAGAGACAGAATGGTGAACAGAACACACAGATTGACTGAAGTACACTGCTGAGGGGAGCAGTGGGTGAGACAAGAAAGGTCTGCTGAACCAGGTGGTTCAGCTCCCTGGCCGGGGATTGAACTTATGCTACAGTGGCTGCAGATAGCTTCATAATGCTCTTCATGGTACTGTGCCTTAAGCCCCTACACCACAAGGGAGGCCCCCAGAGCAAGACTTAAACCCAAAGATCTACATGACCCTGTGGCTCTTTAGTTTTTAGCACAAGGAATGTTAAGACAATATGACTTCCTATGAATTTCAGAGCACATATCTTGAGAAAATGCAACAAATTTTATAAGGAATATTTGTGCACAGCCAGTTAGTTTGCTAAATAGGAAAATTCAAGACCTCAAAATAGTCACTTAATGATAAAATGAATATCTGCTAGGTGACCTAATGTATTCTAAAAGACTCTGAATGGATAGGAATGCTGTGTAACACAGTAATAAGGCCCTCTGTGTTAAATACACATGACAGAGGATAACAAAATCTACAGTTAAAAAGAGCACATGGGTTTGTGATCTGGTAACCTTAATATGGTAGAGTAGATGGGTATGAAGAAATTCTTGGCTATAGAAGACATCTTGGATCATATGAGTTCAATGTACGGTGGTGGAAAGTCCCTTCAATTCTATTGAACTCAGACTTCTATTAGGGTAATAGGTTATTAAAAAATAAAAGTAATTCATAGGTGCTGATGATTATGATTTATTAAGGCTGTTTGTTTGGAATATTGATTAATTTCTATAAAATGATCACTCATTATCAAATCTGTTGGCAGATTTATGCAAAGAAATGTCAGTCTACACCTCTGTATAATTTACAACACTTTATTCATCTCACAAACCTACTTCAAATAAAACAAAGTTGTTGAAGATAAAGTAATTTGTTAGGTCATGTAACTGGAAAGTCCAGGGTTAGCCTAGATTCAGGCACTCTGAACCAGCTCATCAAATGATGTCTCTAATGCACTGGTTTTCTTCCTCTCCTAGCTTTGCCTTTCTTTATATCAGTTTCATTATCATTTACTTTTCACAATGTGGAGTCAGTAATGACTACCAGAAGCTCCAAAACCACATGCTATTGGTTTAGCAATCCATAGTTACAAGAGCACAAAAACAAATCCCACAGAATGAATCTTGCCCATAAGCTAAACTCAAGGGATGGGCCAAACTACATGGACAAAAAAATAGTTGTGATGTCTTTGTTCAAAAATGACTGTGGACTTCCGTGTGTGTGTATGTGTTTTCTTTTTTTTCCTTTATTTATACATATTTGACATCAATTGTGGTCCCCATTACCCACCACCATTTCACCAGTGCACTGTCACCTCAGTCTCTTGTGCTCTTTCTGCCCTCATCCCACTCCCTTGACAGGAAAGAAATAGTGGGTTTGTCAGTCAATTTAAAGATGTTCACCAATCTGACATTTTCCTTATTGTCATTTCAATATGATGGGTCATTTTTCCATCAGTAATTTATTAACATCATCTATGTTCTTAACACTATGCATATTGTTGATGTAAAGCATAATTTCTGACCTCATGAAGATTAGAACCTCTTATGTTTTCAAAACTAGTAAAAGTACTTCATATTATTCTTAGGATTAAAATCCTGGTAAAATCAATGTGATGAATATTTTAGACTTTAACTCACTTCCAGATATCTGCTCTGGTTATTATTTTCTTTGGTTTCAAAATTAAATGTTTGAAAGTGATTTCTTTGAATGATATGGATAGATGGAGTCAATTTCATTTTATATATTAAAAATCACATTATTAAATGTTTATTCTTAAACATAAAAATATATACTCACTATCTAAACTTTTTTAAGATAGAACATTGAGAAAGAAAACTTCACTCATGATCTAGAGGCAATCTTCCAGAGTGTTTCTTCCAGTCCTGGTTTTTTGCATAGACTTTTTACTCTATACAATTAATGATATTACAAATATAGCACCTGCATTTTCTTCTTAATAATATAAAGCAGATAGTTTTCCTATGTCATGACAAGTCCTATAACAAATTCCATCAAATAAATTCATCACGATTTAACCACTCCCTAATATTGGGTATTTATGTTGACCCAATTTTTCATTATTATAAAACAATCTCGATAATTAAACCTTTTTTTGGATTTAGGATTAACTCTTGAGCTACAGTTCCACAAATAGAAGTTCTAGGATGAAGACTATGAGATTTAATGACTCAATATATGAAGCCAAATTGCATCACAAAAACAGCACACCAAATTACATTCTTAATAAAAATGAATATAAAAATAAATATTCTAGCCAGGATGGATTATTTTCATTTCATTTAAAAGTCTTGCTATTTTGGGGCCTCCCTGGTGGTGCCAGGGCTTAAGTTACAGCACTCTGAACAATCAGCAGCCACTGCAGCCTGAGTTTGATCCCCAGCCAGGGAGGAGCCCACATGGTGCCGCAGACCTCTCCTGTCTCTCCTGCTGCTCCCCTCAGCAGTGTACTTCAGTCTGCCTGTGCTGTTCACATGCTGACTATGGAGAATCCTTTTACCACCCTGCACACCTCTGGCTATACCCCAGCTTTTGAATGTATAAATAAGTATATCTTTAAACAAAGAGTCTTGCTATTTTATTAAGTTTTATTTTTTATAACTTCTGTTGAAGTAACATAGCTTTATAATATTATACAAGTTTGTTATTTTAACAACAAAAAATGATTTTATGTGTCTAGTTGTAATGTTGAGAATTTTCATAACTGCCATGCACTTTATTATTCATTGTGATGTATACGATGTTTTAAATACATTGACACCTACCTGCTTGGAATGATGAAGAAGTGAGCACATTTACAATTAACCAAATAAGTTAATAATTAACATTCCCTCTTCAATACAGATTGTTTTTCAGATAAGAAGATCATTATACTTTTAAATTTTATCTTTTTACTTAGTTCTATGGTTGAATCTGCTGACAGTGTTTTTGCCTCGTAAATTCATTGAAACAGTAATCTTCAAAAAAACTAATAATATTTTCCAAAGCAAGGACCACACAGCTCACCCAGAGTTTTAGAAACTGATTTGCTGGATAGATTGAAATCTAAGTTGTTGTCATTCCCATGCCAAATGTGATACATACCCCAAGGAGCCATTTCGACTTTCCTACCGTTTGTCTAAAAATAAAACTCTTTCCCCTACAGTTCCTGCAGCTTGTTTCAGATGTAACAAAAATAGATGTTACTGATCAGATTCTGACTAGTGTTTCATGAAATACATCTAAGAATTTGTGTGTATTTAAGGCTCATTGAACAAACAGGCTGCCAGCTCATGCTGCTGTTTTGTGACTTAAGGGTAAAGATGAGGGGTTATGGCATTGGAACCACCACTGTTTTTTATGTGCTGGGAGAAATTTAGAAAAATGACAGGGAAAACATACACTGCTCCTCATGATGATACAAAACACTGTAGCTCATGTGAATAAACACTGTAAATTGTGTTTTTTGCTAAACATTTCCCTATATGAATTTAACTAAAATGTTTCTGAGACTTTCTGCCAGTACCTTAGAGATGTGTCTGGATGTCTGCATGCTGTTTTCTCCTAGGAGAGACCAGAGGTCTCAGACACAGGAGAAAAACTCAGATTTACCTCAACTCAGCTGGACTGTTGTGCTCACTCTTTTGCTATTTTACCACTCTTCTGAAAGGACATTATAGTATGTTTTTTGCTAAAACCTAGGTTTTAGCAAATGAAATAATTTTAATTCCAGGGAAGGACTGTTGTGCCATGAACTGTTTTAGTTTCAGGGAAAAGGGTGAATGTTGATCCTACCAAAGAGGAAAACTACACAGATTCCCACTATGAACAATGGCGCACAGACACTGGGCCAGTCTAGAAAGTAGAATCCATGGATAACTTCTGGTAACTTTTTTCCTTTCTTTTTCCTTCTACTTGAACTTGGAAGGAATCTTTCTATTGTAAATTGCTTTAATTTTTTGTTATGTTAAACTATATATATAGTATATAGTTTATATATAGTATATATTTGCTATGTCCTATATATATAGTAATATATATATTTTACATCATCAATAGAAGTGATATATACAGATATTATTATATGTTAATATATGTTGTACGTTATATGTTATTATGTGTTATGGATTATATGTAGAGAAAGAGAAAGCACCCAAGGCTAGGAGTAGTATCACAGTATCACAGAGGAGAAGCAGACTCCTTCTTAGGTTGTCTCATGGCAGTGTGATGAATACTTTGTTATCCTAATATACTAGAAAATGAATATAATTTCAGGAAATAGTTGAGCTGTACTATTTTAAAAATGGAATGTAGAGCATTCTAGAATTTGAATCTTTTAAAAACAAAGTAATTTAAATTGAAATAAATGTGTCTCAATGTCAGCAAAACAAGACCACAATGCTCAGCATTTAAAACTTGGTGGCATAAAATTAGACAGCAATGGTAGTAGATTAATGGAAAAAGCCCAAGTTTATCAATTTTAAGATAATGATTTGCTTGACTGAAATATTACAAATACATATTTCTGAAACCTGAGGAAAGAGAAAAATCATGAGAAAGATAGAAGAATGATTGGGTGGCCTCCCTGGAGGCACAAAGGGTTAAGCAACATTCTATGACGCAAAACACAGCCACTGCAGCACAAGTTCAATCCCTGCTGCCGGCCAGGGAGGGGACCCACATGGTGCTGCAGACCTCTCTTTCCTTGTCGGCTGCTCCCCTCAGCAGTGTGCTTCAGTCTATCTGCCTGTTCTGCTCCCCACTCTGTCTCTGCTGAATCCTCTCACTCCTCGCACCTCTGGTCTGTAATCCAGTTCTTGTAGGCATAAATAAATAAATCTTTAAAAAAGAAGAAGAAGAATGATTGGGTCAACTAGTTTTATTGAATACCTACTGTGTACCATGTAAGATCAGACTGTGGTCTTACAGAAGTGGAAAGTGACATGACTAAGTTCACTGTCTAAACGGAAACAAAGAAGGAACCACTAGCAAACTCAGAGCACATAGGACAGGGAAATCTCTCTAGAAAAATAACATTTGAAATAAGTCTTAAGGAAGTATAAGGACTTGTCAAGTAAGAAAGACAACCTACATTGATAGAGCAATAAACAACAGTGCAAGGAGACAGAAACCAAGAGAGTAATTAAAACTGTTTGTCTAGAACAAACAGAAACAATAAAATTGCGAGGTTGATATTGGGGTAAATTAAGAAAAAATATGACAGATCAGTTGGGCAAATTCCTTTGAGTTCTGCATGTCCTGATTGAATTGGGAAAGATGGAAAGAATGTAAAATTGCTTTTACTTAAATGGAATGGAAAAATTATTAAATTGATATTTTGGAGTCCAGATTCCAAACCCCCTGAACAATAATGTTCTTAATGTTATTAATTATTTAGGTTTATTTCTTTTTCTTCAAATTTTATAATTTAGAATGGATATATTTGTAAAAATATTAAAATTCCATTGAACTTTTTCATATACATTCTCATATGTACTTCTCCATTTCCAAATGTGAAAGCTCTGAGAAAAAATGTCTTTATCCAAAGTTACACCACTAATCTGAGAGAGAATTGAAATTAATTCTTCTGTTTGTAAGTTCATAGATTTGGCATACTGATTTGAGTAGATAAATTAGTGAAAAATTTAAAAATTAGAGCTGTAAGGTAAGTTTTTTCATAACTATAATTTCTAGAATTGGATGTCACCTGGTAAGATATGATCTCAGCATAATATGCAGATTTCTAATTTCTGCAAATCTCTTATATGTGATAAATATTTGAAAACATATATTATATAATATCTCCAGAATATCTGCTCTTGTGTAGTTTTTTTTTTAAAGATTTATTTATTTATGCATACAAACACTGGGGTACAGACCAGAGGTGTGGGGGGTGAGAGGATTCACCACAGACAGAGCAGGGAGCAGAACAGGCAGATCAACGGAAGTACACTGCTGAGGGGAGCAGTGTGCAAAGGAGAGGTCTGCTTCGCCATGTGGATCCCCTCTCCGGCCGGCAGCAGGGATGGAACTCGTGCTGCAGTGGCTGCGGTTTGCTTCATAGTGCGTTTCTTAACCCACTGCGCCACCAAGAAGGCCCTTTTGTGTAGTTTCTTTAACCCTTTCCCAAACCAGCTTCCTTACCATTCTTTGCATACGTCATAACCGCATCCCCAGAGTCTCTGCTCATTTCTGAAGTGAGCATTGCTCTTTCCTGCTTTTTGCAGTTGGATTATACACTTCTCTGAAGATTGTCCTTCCTATGGAACCCCTTGTCTGATTAATTCTATTTGTCTTTTAAGAGCCACTAAAATATCACCTGCCTAAATCATCAGAATGGAAAGAAATACTTTCTAAGACATCTGTATTTCTATTTTCAATAATGAAGTATATAGGGATTTTTTTTAGATATGATATATAATATAGAAAGTAGTGATAGGGTTGAGAACAGGATACTTGTTACTCATGAGTATCTTTAAAGTAAACTACATTAAAAGTACACTTCAAATTTGTCTTAACTATGGTTTCCCTTATGTAAATGGATTAAAAGCTATTAACATAAAACAAAAAAAAACACACCCTTTAAAACTACTCCCTTTATGAAATAACCTCAATTAGTCACTCATCTCAAATTATTATTGCAATCCAGGCGCTTCTGCAATCAATTGCTAACAGATAATTCCCCTGCAATGGGATAATTTAGGAAATATAAGTCTAGAAAATGCTGAGTTTTGGAAATCCAAGATTCCATCTGCAGAGTTTAAGTTCAGATTAGAATGAACCCAATATTTTGCCATATCTTCAGATTGTGTGAGTCTAGAATAAATTCACTATTTATTAATACATGTCCATTATGTGTCTAGTACACTGCTCAAGAATGTAAGAAAAACAAAATGAACAGGGAAGAACTGTGCCCTAAAAATCTTACACTGTTGATAAGTAAACAAAATGTTTATGTGTCAGAGAGAACAGAACAAGAACTATATTTATCACATGGCAAATATTACTCAAGAATTTATTCTCTGCACTCAAACAAAAGACAATCAATGTAAAGTAGGAGCCTCAGAAAACAGACGATCAGCATTTGTTAGTGACCAAACATGCACTAGTTGACCTGTGAAAAATACAAATGTAAGACAAGGGTGCTTAACTCAGACCAACCTGAACACATTAAAACAAGGAAAGACTAATTAATGGTGCGTGACTAGCTATAAATTAAAATAAGCTGTAAAGAAGTTAGTATAACCTGTAAATGGAGTCTTAAGTAGACAGGAATTAGATACACAAAAGTGGAGAATACTTGAAATAGGAAGGGCACAGGAAGGTGTATGAAGAGAGAGCTAATCTAAAACTGGATGGAAGGAAAAGCTAGTCCAGAGGGAAACAACTAGATTTAGCATGCCCTCTCTCTCTATGCATCTGGTACTTAGCTAGTTATTAATACTACAGACATGGCCTCAACTCACAGTGTAATAAAAGAAATAGATGGGGAAATAATTGTCAGACACATGATGAAATAACAGCTAAGTACAAAATGTCAGGGGAGTACAAAGAGAGAAAGTCTTTCGGCATGGCACATAAGGAAAGCAATATTTTTAGATTTAGGAGGAGGTGATATTTTAGTGGTTCTTAAAAGATAAATAGAATTAGTCAGATAAGTGGGTCCAAAGGAAGGACAAGCTTCAAAAAAGTGTACAATGAAACCCCCCAAAGCATGAAAGAGCAATGCTTACTTTGGAAATGACCAGAGACTCTGGGGGTGCAGGTACAATCTATGCAAAGAATGGTTAAGGGAACTGGGAAATTTTCACCCTACACAGAGGAGATACAGTGGTGATATTATATTTGTTTTCAAATATTTATCACATAGAGGAGAGCTTACAGCTGCTTTTTGTTGTTCTTGGTTTTATGTTTTAGTAGTTTCAGATTTACAGAAAACTTGCTAAGATAATACGTTGTTCCCATACACTTTTCCCAAACACTCATTTTCCACTATTAAAAGATTGCATAAGTGTGGTACATTTGTATTTGTGAACAAAGATTGGCACATTTTCATTAGCCAACATCCATATTTACTCAGATTCCTTCATTTTTTTCTGGTCAGGCAGCCCAGAAAGGCTATTACAGCACATTTAGTAGTTGTCTTTGTAGGTTCCTCTTGATTGATAATAGTGTCTCAGGCTGTCCTTGTATTTGATGGTCTTGACAGTTTTAAGGAGTAATTGGTCAGGTATTGTGTGTCCCATTGGAATCTAAGAAAAATCATCATTTTCTCATGATTTGATTGGAGTGAAGTGCCATTTTCATCACATCCTATCAACAATAGATATTATCAACAAGATTTATCTGACACTTGTTTTGAAACATGCTGAATAAGAAAACATTCAAAGGAGGTAATTAGGAACTGTTTGAATACATTGTTTAGGACTCAGAATCAGAGAGAAGGAAGTTACTTGCTTGAGTTCATTTGGCTATTAAAGTAGATTGGCCAAGACTCAAACGCAGTTGTCCTTATTTTCAATTTTGTGTTTATTCTGCTTCACAGGGTTACAGGGCTATTAAATGAGAAAATACCCACAATGTTCCTGTCAGGTTGTGCTGAAGTTGCACATGTCCTGGCTCTCTAGAGTCTACTGTGCACATCTTTTCAAAATCTGCACTCAGAGACATCACACTGATAGCTTGTTATCAGCTATGTTGGGATTATTTATAACAAGACACCCATTACAAGTTCTAAATCAGCAGATTTTTGTTTTGTTTTGTTTTTCATTTAAATTTCTTTTTGGAGGGTTGGTTGTTAACCAACAAATTGAACATGGTCTGTTCTAGTTGTTTTGTTTAGACCTGGACAATATTATTCTGTATCAAACTAAAAGTAAAGGAAAAGAAACATACTCATATATGTCACCTTCTTTTAAAAGAATTAAAACAAAGTGAGCATGTAGAGCCTAAGTAAAAAATTTCACTGCAGAAGGCTTAAAGATCCAATTGAAAAAATAGTAAAAAGGGAAGCATATAGTAAAGGAGAAAAATAAATCACATGGGTTATTGAATGTCTTGAGTAACAACTTGTTATTTATTTCCTGAATCTAAGTTGCAAAGATATTTCTGGAACCTTATGCTTATTTAAGGACAAATATACATAATAGACTCTGCACATTAAAATGCAGCATATAATATGTAAACATGAAAATAGAAGAGTGTCTTTAATTCTACCCACCCACTTGGGCTTGGCAGTAGGTACACCTGGCGTGAGGACACCTGTCTGGCAAGAAGCCACTGTTGTCTAAAGTCACATTGGGCAGAGCCTCTTGAAAAGGCTAGTGAGCAGAATGGAGCTCCCTTCCCTCTCCCAGTATGTGGCATTCTTTCCCACGGGGTGCTCTCTTAGGGAAAACACCAAGGAAATGTAAGGCAATGTGCTTGGTTATATGCATTCTAAACCCAGAGCTGTCAAAGTCTAAGCATCCTAATTAAGAATCCCAATTCAGGGCCTCCCTGGTGGCGCAGTGGGTTAAGCGGGCGCGCTGTGGGGCAAACTGCAGCCACTGCAGCACGAGTTCGATCCCTGCTGCCGGCCAGAGGGGGGACCCACATGGTGCAGCAGACCTCTCCTGCTGTGCCCGCTGCTCCCCTCAGC
>JAGFMF010011668.1:12795365-12837766 GCA_019455555.1 Galemys pyrenaicus | reverse complement strand
CCAGCATTTGACATGGTTGGTTTTTTCAATGTGTGCCATTCTTACCGGTGTGAGGTGGTACCTCATTGTGGTCTTGATTTGCATTTCCCTGACTAAGAGCGATGTTGAGCATTTTCTCATGAAGACACTATAAATTAAGGTTTGAAGTTTATTGGTAAAGATCAGCAGAAACTCAAGGGTCAAAAGGTAAAAAAGTGGAGGGAGTGATGAACCCGAGCTGGACAAATAATCACTATTATAATAATGATCATGATTATAATAACTATGCTTTATTACCAGTTTTTTTGTATCAACACTGTTAAATATTTTACAGACATACTTCAAATCATGCACATAACCACTCTATAAAGTCAAAGTGTTATTATCCCACTTTATAGACAAGAAAACTGATGCCCAGAGAGTTTAAGTAACTTCCCAAAAGTCACAGAGCTAGCAGTTAGGGGAAACAGAATTTGAATTTACTTCAGAATACATAATGGACATTAAGAATGTATCAAAATAGGGCCTCCCTGGTGGCACAGTGGGTTAAGCAATGCACTATGAAGCAAACTACAGCCTCTGCAGGACAAGTTCGATCCCTGCCTCCAACCAAGGAGGGGACCCACATGGTGTAGCAGACCTCTGCTGCTTCACCCGCTGCTCCCCTCAGCAGTGTGTTTCAGTCAGTCTGCCTGTTCTGCTCCCCACTCTGTCTCTGGTGAATATTCTTACCTCCCTGGACTCTGGTCTGTACCCCAGCTCTTGTATGCATAAATAAATCTTTAAAAAAAAAGAATGTATCAAAATATAGGATCAAAGACTAGAAATCAGGTAAAATAATGACCTTTTTTTTTCTGAATCACAGGAAATTGATTATGATCAGAGTAAAATATTTCACCCTACTTGAAAGGTGGGTGACATGTTTCCAGGTTCATTGGAAAAGTGGTGAATCCACATGGTACCAGTATGGCACAACGCAGAGCAGTCTAGAATGGCGAAATGATTTTCTGTCTTCTCCTCACATTTTTTATTTTAGTATATCATTATTTCTTGTTAGTGAAAATTGAAACCAAGACTATGTTACCTTTCCAATCCCTGGCCAGAGAGATCTGGAAGACATTCATAAGATTCCTCAGATACTGACACAGGAATGAACAGTCACCTGTGCTGATGACCAGTGGCCTATTAATTAACGTACTGGTATGGTATATTGGCTTTTCCTTCTCCCTGTATCTCTGCTCTGCTCCCTAGGATTATTCACCAATTAAACAATCTGCACTCAAGGCTCTACATTCCCTTTGGCTTTGCTTCTGGGAAATCCTAAGCCAAGTCAATAGGCAGTAGCACTAGGAGACAAACCCTAAGGGTGAATGTTCCTTGCAGGAAGTGAGCAGCATCACTCAAGAGCTACCTCTGTCTCTTCTCATTGCCTTCAAGTCTGTACAATCAAGTTTTCATCTTGTGTTAGACTTATCCAGAGAATCATCAGAACCAATAGAACCAATGTATAACTAATAGGGTGTGTGCATATGTGTGGAGAGAGAGAGAGACAGAGACAGAGACAGAGACAGAGACAGAGAGAGAGACCTGGTTATATTTATATAATTTTTTTATGTACTGATTTTCCAGTCCATCCATTTTAACAATTCTAATTATTCTTTTTTCACTAAAATACAGCACACTTGGTGATAATAATGGTCCACTAAGACAGAAATATTAGCTGATACTATTTCATTTCTGGGCATCAATTTTGATTTATTAAGACATAATTAGCAATACCTTAAGGCTTAAACTTAAATCCTTATAAAGGAGGCAAAATAATTTATAAGAATGACTAAATCTATATTCTATAATCAAGACTGTAGTCAACTCACTATAAATATTTCTATAAAATAAATTATAAAGATGTTATTCATAAAGGTTCCTGTCAAGCACCAATAAACAACCCTCTACTAGTTATTTGCTGATTTCATGCCAGGTACCATGTTAATTAAAATGTAATACACAGAAAACAGCAATTTTCTTGTGTTCTTTTGCAATACTTTTCCATCGCCTATCTCTTTTTCTATTGTGGGTCTTCTTATACTTTCCAGAATAATAAAAGTGAGGTTAAGCATTTTCTTTCATTTCTGAGTTTAATTGGAATTGGTTTCCAAACTTGAATTTAATTGATTTCACATTGAAGTTTTTCCTGCTCTATGTCTACATGCTTTTAACAAAGCTAGTCTTGAAGCTCGCTCCATAGTAAACAGCTGCATCCCAGCTATGACCAAGAGTTCTGTCTCCAGAACTCCCACAGGCTATTACCTTGACTGTTTACTATCACTCGCTGTCAGCACCCATCTCAGGCCCTCCTTTCAACACCCATTATTTAGATTCCCACTCTCAAGGCATCCCACTGAACTTTTGACTTTGCTGCTCTCAGTCATAACCCAGCTATCATCTTTCCATCTCCAAAGTCAATCGGGCCATTCTAGAGTCAGTGTCAAGGTGAAGAGTGCTCTAGGCCTGGCAGAATTTCTCATGTGTTGGTTGCCAGTTACTAGTTGTATGATCTTGAACAAAGGAATTACCTGTTTATGCCTCCATTTGCTTCTCTATATAATAGACATAGTTCCTCTTGTCCATACCTGATAAATTCCTGTGAGGCTTACTCTACATTGCATGTAGAGCACATAGTTAGTGCCAAGCATGAGGTAGATGATATATACATATTTACTAAATTGGAAATATAGTATATATTTGTGTGTTATATTATATATGTAATCGTTGTGTATATATTTAAAATTACTAAATTGAGAAAAGAGGGGGTGGTCCTGCCCATTCCCTAGCCACGGCTACCCTGCAACTGTTTTTCTGTATTACTCCCAGTTTTACCATAGCCTGTCATTCATGTTCCCGCAGTTTCCTAGGGAATTCCTTGAGCAGTCATTGTCCAATCAATCACATTTTCCTTTACAGTCCTTTACTGACACAGCATCACCCCCAGGAAATGTGCAGGCATACCAGGCTCCGCTGGAGGTTTAGAGAGATGAAGGAGTGGGTGGTAGAAACTAAGAGACAACAAGTGTTATGCTAATAGAAACATTTCTTTAAAATGCCCATATTTACCCAGCTACATGGCAGAAATTTCTTAGCACTATCTGTCATTTTCAGACTCCAGCCCATGCCATCCCACTGAATTCCTTCCTTTCTCATTCTTTCCTCTTCTACTTTGCTCTCCTGTCTTCTCTATTCTCTAAATCTATGCTTATTCTAATGTAGAATGATTTATCCATATCTTTGTTTCCTTATTTCCTTCTAGACTTTGCTTCAAGCCTTCACTTTATATCACCAACAAACCTATCTTAAAGGTTTATATGGACAATGTAACAAAAAAGAGTTTGCCTGTTATGTTATGTAGTGTTACACTGGGAAAATTTTGCTAATGTTAAGATAATGTATTTCTCTCCCTGGATTAAAAGTAATAATAATTTAAAAGGAAACCAGAACTCCCTGTTCATTGCAGCACTATTGACAAAAGCCAGGATATGGAAATAGACTAAATGCCCTAAAACAGATGAATGGATTATGAAGACATGGAATAAAACTCAGTAATCAAAATAGATAAAACTCTCATGCCATTTGCAGCAACATGGGTGGAGTTGGAAGAGATAATGCTAAGTGAAAGAAGTCAGAGATAGAAAGGTAAATAGCGGATGGTGTCGCTAATAAGTGAAGTATAGAAAAGCTAAGAACCAGAGAAAGACAAACATAAAAGCTAACCCTTGAAAACTGACTACAAAACTGAGTCCAAGGAGTCGGGGACTTGGGAGAGAGATAGGAGCAAAGAGAGAAGGAAGCACAGAGGACTATGGTGGTGGAATATTAGTGATTTGGTTGCAGGTAGCCTGCAGTGGTGATATCTGATAGAGTGAATCCCAATGTTACCACAATTAAAAGAATAATTTAAAAAAATGTTAAAAACAAAGTACAGAGAAAAGTTTTTAAAATGGTGTAATTAGGAATTGCTGCCAAAGTGTGTCAAATGGCTTGTTGAGTGTCTTTTGAAACATTTTTTATAAGTTTTACACATTGATAAGTTAGATAAAGCATTTATAAAATCCCACTTGTTTTCACAGTTCTCCCACATCTTCTTTAAGTAGGGTACTATGCCTATTTATGTATTTACTTATGCTTACACAGAGAAGTCAGTGACTTCTGAAGATCTGTGAAAAAAAATGTTGCTATTTGCCCTAAATCCAAGATGCAAAACCTTACTCTAGTTTCACACCAGTCTTTAGGTCCATGGGCTTAAACACAGGACATACTAAGGAACATTTTACTACTTTAATGTTTTCCTCATGTTGCACTAGGTATTTTATACTTGTTAATTTATTTATCCTCAAAACAAGCCTATTAAGATAGATGCTGTACTAGCCCCTTTTTAAAAATAACAAACCAATGGCAATAACAAACAAAGGCATAAAATGAGAGGCAGTAGGGTCAGAATCAGGTAGCCTATGTTAACCAGGACACTAAACTTTTTTAAATCAGTAGAGGAGCATTTGATGAGGAAGATATTTCAAGATTCCTATTATAGCTGTAACACTCCCCACCCCCTCCCTTTCGAAACGGACTTATTGTAAGTTGACATCAGTCATCATTCTAGAAAGATGAAGAGAAATAGGATCTCATGTAAAGAGCATGAGGGAGAAACTATTAAGAAAGTAAGGCAGTAGAAAATAAAATTTTATAATTTGGGTTTCATACAGATATATCTTTCTACTTCTCTGAATCTAGATATAAGAAACATCCTATTGTGACCTTTACCACATGTATCTTAAACTTTTAGCCATTTTCTAGCCCCTGATGAGGAAGGAGTGTTGCCAGAGTGGCCTCTGGATTACAAGCATTGGGAAACCTCAGGGGCTCGTTACACCTGAAATACTTGATCTCATTCCAGACCAGAAGAATCTGTATTGACATGGGTTGGGGGGGAGGGAGGAATTAAGGAAGATGCTCATTTAGCGAGAATCATAGGTAGTATTTGTGCATACCAAAGTTGCAAAGTTACTTCACAACTTTTCTGCACGTGCATATTGCCCCGCAGTGCTAAAATACCTGCAAAGTGGCTCTCTTTACCTGGAGTCTACAATTCTGGGTACCTGGGCAGCAACATAAATAACAAGTTTGTTTATGAGTTTGTTTACTTTAGAGATATTTTTTTTTCTTCATGGGCAAATAAACATTGAAAATTGCAAAAATCTTTATTTACTATGAAAGAGCCAAAGGTGTACCTCAAAAAGATTGGTATCACTGGTATAGCTAATGCAACCCCAATGAATATATAGGCAAAGAATCTTATAAAGTTAGACGTTCTCTAGCCTATAGTGTCTTCTGCTAGTTCTGCTAGATGTTCTAAAGTATCTTTTCTCATTTATGTAAGAAACGCTTGTGTCAACATCTCACTGTATTTTGTAATCAAGTATTTTGTTTTTGAAGTAGGTTTTATGGCTTAAAATATATTTTCAAATACTGAGTTATAAAAGTATTCATCCACATAAATATCTATTGCCAAGAAATATATTACCATTCTACCACTTGTTATAGTAACAGGACACTTGAGATCACCCAAAACATAACTGAAAAAAAAAAAAGTAATTTCACAAATCTATAAATTGGTGGGGGGCATCAGCAAAAAGAGATACAGTGAATAATCAAATCATTTTCCACATTGAATTTTATCTTTTAATTGGGTAACTAGTATAATTTCCTGTTTCAATTTCCTTATTCTTTAGTTTAACATAAAATGACACTTAGAACTCTTTTTCAGACACACATTTTAGTACAGTAAAGTTGGCTGAGAGTCTGTTAATATGTTTCATCCAATCTTGAAACAGTTTGGATAATGCTGACAAATTCAGAGTCTTCTGTTTGTTTGTTTCCCAATACTTGAAACTAAACAAGTTTCTACCTATATTGGTAGTGCATATGCCAAACTTAAAATATGATTCAGTTTCTCTGTGCATGTAGAACAAGTTTTAGTTTCTTGTCAAGTAAGGATCACACAGAATATTTTTCACTATGAGTTGACTGTACATCCCAATTCAAAACAATGAATCATCTACCAAGTAGATGTTGGAACTTCTTCTCTCCATATGGTATTCTTGTAAAGAGTATTTTATCTTTGCAAGGACATAATACCAGGGCCTATTTATTATAATAATATCTTACTGCTAGTTATCTTTTCTCAGGGATCTCAAAGGAACTCTACAAACACTAATTTCACCTTTTCCTGAGATATGTGAGCATAGCAATTGCAGGGGACTGAGCAAAGGGTTGAAGAACTGCTCCAACCTGTTCAGTTCTTGAGAAACTGAGTGGATAGGAGGCAAAGACCAAGTGGCCTCTCAGTCAGAGGCACAATGGCATGCAAGACTGACTTCTGCACGACCACTCTAAGGGAGAGTTAGAGAAGGCCCCTTTTGCTTTGAATTTTGTAAGAAATTCAAGTGAATTTAAGCGAAAATGTATTTTTATCAAAAAAAAAAAAAACCTAATTTCTTGAGTGGATGTTGATATAAGAAAACACACTCAAACTTACACAGAGACAGGAGCCTGAGGGTGGAAAACAAAAGATGCGATGACTGTGACCAAGCCCCTAAGCGACAGTGCAGCTAGGACCACCTGGTGGTGAGGAGTGACCCTAAGTTAAGATGACCCAAGGTCCAGCTTTGACCAGACAGTCCCATTTTGTACTTTTTGTTGATGCACAATTATAATATCAACTCCCATCAATCGCAAAAGTATTCTGGAAATGAATAAAAGTATATCAGATCCCTAAAATCACTGTAACTTTAGTGCATAGTTAAATGGAGAGGACAGTGGGTAAAAAGAAAAGGTTCAGCTCCAGTTAGATCCACTGTAAGTCTTAAGTTTCTCATTAGGAAAACATAGTGTTGGCACCTACTTCACAGTGTTGTTATGAGGACTCAATGCCATGCATCCTCCAACACACATTCACACCCTAGAAGGGCCAGGAGCAAGGTAAGTTCTCAAGAAGCTCAACTCTCAATCCATTAATTTCCTTTTCCCCTTTATCACAATCCCCCCCCCCAAAAAAAATCCAATATCGGAGATTTAAACCATCTTTTTCAACCTTTAAAGTCTTCGGTGACACAGGATTTCCATTCAATTCCAGGGAGCTTCAAGGTCCCTAACAGTCCCATTTTAGAGGAACGTGAGATGAGAAGACTGCAAGGATCAGAGTGTGTGACAACTTACTGATGTATGAGGTCATAACGTTCAGTCTACGGCCTCCCTGGTGGTAGAGGGGTTAAAGAAACAGTGCTATCAAGCTATCACTAGCCACTGCAACATAAGTTCGATCCCTGGCCAGGGAGCTGACCCACCTGGAGACCTCTCCTGCCTCGTCTGCTGCTCCCCTCAGCAGTGTATTTTAGTAGATCCACCTGTTCTGCTCCCCACTGTCTCTGGTGAATCTTTTCACCCCCTGCACCTCTGGTCTACACCCCAGTTCTTGCATGCATAGGTAAATAAATCCTTAAAAAGAAAAAACTCCAGTTCCGTATTAATATCAATTAAGCCTAAAAAGAATCTTTGGATTAAACTATGTAAGATGGAATGAGTATCTGTCCAGTTACTGAGTACCTTGCCACAAATATGAGGACAAATATGGATGGATTAATCATTTGATCAGGATATTGTATAGGAGATTTCCTCTTCAGAAGGGCGCTAGTCCTGTACTGGGAATGCTTTCTTCCCCAATTTCTCTAGTACATGCTACTCATGTAGATACTGTTTGCTATATGTTCTAAGAAAGTAGATTTAGCCTATATTTTTTCTTTTCTGTACTTCTAATGAAAAGTATCCCTCTTGTTTTCTCATCTTATTATGTATGTTAACAAAAAGGAATCTTGGGCCTTTCTGGTAGCGCAGTGGGTTGAGAGCCGCACCGTGAAGCATGCGTGGCACAGCTGCTCGAATTCGATCCCCACCCAGGGAGGGGATCCACAAGGCACAGCAGACCTCTTCTGCCTCGCCTGCTGCTCCCCTCAGCAGTGTATTTCAGTCCATCTGCCTGTTCTGCTCCCCACTCTGTCTGTGGTGAATCCTCTCACCTCCCACACCTCTGGCCTTGTATGCATAAATAAATACTTTTAAAAAACAAACAAACAACAAACAAAAAGGAATCTTATTCTACGCGCATTGTGATTCTTCTACAATTCCTGTCTCAAATGCTGAGCTCATAGTGGAGACTCAACAAAGACTTGCTGACTGGACATACAGACTCAGTCCTGAGAGACTCTCCCACGTCTGTCACAAATACAAATGGACACAGCAGTCAGTATCACAGTTTCACCTGTGGTCATGCAACATAGTTTTCATGTCTTCACATGAGGGGAGAATCGTGCCCTTCAGCAAATTCTAAAAATGCATTGACCCTTTGATGATGACTCCAACTTTTGACTGTAGGGACCAAAACTTCAAAAGGTTGTGTGAACTAGGCTGAGGATGAGTAAAAACACAACATACTGAAACATCACAATAAATATTACAAGTGAAGCCTGACCTAATAATTTAAAAATACAAATACAATAGAGATAATTATAGTTGTCATTCAGTACATAAAAAATTTTGAGATATTTGTTTGAAAGCTTGAAAATATTTAAGTAAAATATGAACAAAAACTAAGATTATAGATAAAAGGAAAAGAAATGACAGATTCTGGCAAGAACATTGAGCATTTCAAATGATTAAAAGCATTTGTTAAAAAAAGCTGTAATTAACCAAGAGAGATGTATTTAAAAATAAGAAAACATATCAGACATGCTAGTAGAACTTATAAATGTGTGAAGAACAATTTTAACTTACTTGGGAAACATTTTCCAAATATCGGTAATTTGAACTTAAAGTTCAGTGTTAAATTTACTCCAGAATAATTTAAGGTATGCAAGTATTCGAATTTATGCAAAATAATAAATATCAAATATCCAATATTTAGTAATAATTATTGAAAGTTTTCCTCTTATTCCTGTCTTGGCAAAATCCTATATATTCTAAGAAGGTTTTGTGGTAACTGGTTGTTTTTAGATTTCTATTTTTCCACAGAATAGTAGGCCATGAAAATTGAAATGAGAACAACTGTTAGTAAAATGGCCTCTGCTGTGTCCTCTTTTCAACATATGCATTATGTGAGAAGGTTAAATAATATAGATTTTCCCTAAAAGGTATATGAAATCTAAGGACATTTTGAGGTTTTGTTGAATTAACTCTCTTTTGGTTCAAAGTAATAGAAATCCAGTCCAAACTAACTGAAGCTAAAAAGAAAAGCTTATTGATTCATAAAAACAAAGACTTGAAGGTGTAGGGGAGAAGAAGGGGTTATCACAGGATAATAGGAGGAATTTCATTCCTTAGGCGGATCCTTTAGTAACTTCAGTTAGATACTTTGCCTACTTTCTGTTGAACCATCTTGGAAAGCAAGTATGCTTTCTTTAAACCTAGTTGAGTGCAAAATGCTGTTGAGTATTTCTCAAACACTGTTCCACATATGCTGCCTTAAAGATTTCAAAATATACTGATACCTAGGTTCAGTCTTACCAAATTCTGAGTCAATAGGTCTTCTAAGATAGGTCCTTTAGCCATTTTCTTTTGTTGTTTTTAATTTCCCAGATGGTTAAGATATTCTGTGATTCTGGGAAACCATGTAATTAAACACCATTGCCTCCTCTTTCTGCACATTTTACTATTAATAACTTCTAAAGTGTATTCATCTTACATAACTCATGAAACAACTGTTCTTAAAAGTCAGAGTCTACTAAAGGACAAAACTCCAAGCCTATGTAACAATCAATATCACTATTTTCTCATCTATAAAATGGGAGGAGAGGTCAGATGAGATGATTCTTAATGTTCCTTATGTCATAAATTTATAAAACCTGTGGAATTTGATGTGAAAAAGAAACATCAGGGGGCCTTCCTGGTGGCGCAGTGTGTTAAGCAACGCACTATGAAGCAACGACAGCCACTGTAGCACAAGTTTGATCCCTACTGCCGGCCAGGGAGGGGACCCACATGGCACAGCAGACCCACATGGCACAGCAGACCTCTCCTGCTGTGCCCTCAACAGTGTGTTTCAGTCAGTCTGCTTGTTCTGCTCCCTGCTCTGTCTCTGTTGAATCTTCTCACCTCCCTGGACTCTGGCCTATACCCCAGCTCTTGTGTGCATAAATAAATCTTTAGAAAAAAAAAAAAAGAAAAATCAGTAAGAATGTTTATTATTCATTTCCTCAGAAGTGTACGGGTCATATAAAATGCTGGAAAAAAAGTACATCAAGCAAGTCATGAATAAGTGTGATTAGTGCTTGAATTAAAAAAAAACAACCCACACTCAGTGCTGAAACTATCTGAAAGACCAGCATTAGAGTCATGTAATGATTTAACCTGCCTTGGTCAGCACTTTCATTGTATTGTCAGTCCAGACACTGTGACATGTCTAGAAAGAAGTTTGTCAGTGTGCTGAGCTTGGACAAAGAACAGTTTCCAGGGTGGGTAGGTGACTTTTTTTTTTTTTAGTGAGATGTCACGCCTATCTGATTAGGACGCTGTGAGTCACTGTGCATTTGGCATACTCTCAACTGAAACATAACTTTGCTTCTCCCCTATGTTCTCTCCCTCACTTATCATCATGGGAAAGATAAAATGCACAAACTACAGCTTGAGATACTACTTCTCCAGAGAGAGCATCCCATTTTAGGAGCACATTCAAGTTCCAGAACCATAATTTGGCTGCACTGTCTTCAACCGAAAAATATTATGACTTCAACCCAAAAAATCTGTGTTAAAACACTCTACATTTTCATATTGCTCTTTTATGTTATTATACTTAAACTGTGCTATATGCATGTTCACTTTTTTCTTATTGGGAAAGGGTTGTAATTTAAGTATTTATCAGAGACTGCTAGAGCATCAGGTATCGATATTACAAATTATTTTTTTAAATTTTGAGATTAATTTTGTCTTTAATCTCTCAAAGACCCACAGTCATTCCATATTTCTGTTCCCGATCTCCTCAGTGCTACTATTCAGATATTCATTCTACAAAGGGAACAGAAGAAACAGTCACGTGTTCTAGTAGGATAAATGACTTTGTCTATTTCTATAAGGTGCTGTTTATGTTGTTTCTAACTTCCATTTACTTTGGATGCGAGTCAAGGATACTTCCTTTTGAGTCATTCAATAGGAATCAGACTCCTTATTGCAAATTTAATTTTGAGCCTTAGCAATGAATTGCCTTCCACAAGACAATCACATTGTCTCATTGATCTTGCTGCACAAACATAAGGTATCCTCTTGTGACATCAAAGCAGGTCCAGTGTCACCACCTACTCTTCTCTTGGCTCCATATTCTTCAAGTCCAAATATCTCCCTTCTCTGAAGAGTTCAGAAATGTAACACTGACCTTTAGATTTTTATAAGCAGATAAAATTTGATTTCCAAGACTCAAGCAAACTTCTTATGCTTCCTTCATCATCGATTGACTTTATTACAAAGCACAAAAAGTGATGACAAATCTTGTATTTCTAGGTCAGGGAAATAGGCCACCTCTTACCTAGCAGCAAAAAAAAAAAAAATCCTGTTGGGACAGTCAAACCCATTTTGAAGTATGGCGCAATTAGCTTGATCAAAATAAAGATGTACATTTACATAATGTTCTTTCATATGTAAAAATCCTTCCCAAAGCAAATCCTTTATATGAAAGCTAAAACATTTGACTCAAGTGTAGCGTGTGTATGTAAACATTGGAATATAAAATGCAAAATTTAGGCAGGTGATTAATATTTAAGTGGAGGAATGCAGGTTGTATTTAATTTTAAATTTAAAAATAAAATCCAAGATTTAGGCTTGTGATTAATATTTAGGTGGAGGAATGCACGTTATAATTCTGACCCGCTGCCAACACCCGTTCTCTGAGAGCTAAGCAGCTAAGATGTCACGGCAGCCTCCAGCTCTCTCCCAGTTGTTCTGCTGCTGGTGGTTTCTGTGCTCCCATGTATGTAAAATTCTCCACCCTTGCACACAAGTCAAGGCTCTTCCTCGTTCAGACTTGCCTCATTAGATTTCTGACGTCAGACTAAATCCAGGCGAAAGTCCTGATTACTGCTGAGATAATCTAGAATAACTTGAGTACATTTTGCAACTTCTGAGCTGGGCGGTGGTGACATTTTAATCATTATAATTGACATCTCATAATGTCTTCCTAGAGATCAGCATCCATATCAAAATTCCTTCTGTCTACCTTGATGCTCTAGGATCTGTCTTGAAAAGTTTAAACTCAAACTTCAGAAAGTCCCTTATCTCGGGATTTGGTCATGTCTGTTTATTTTAGCCTTGACCCATGGTTTGGCAGGGAAAGACTTTTGATTGCCTCCTGGAGGAAACAAACTGTATGACAATGCTTGACATGTTTCAAATGAAAAATACAGAGCAAAAGAAGTCAGAGTGAAAACTATCTCCATTTGAGACCCTCACTACTTTAAGAAAGTTAGGGACTTTTACACCATGGGTTTTCTGTGTTAGATATCAAAGTCCATTAATGTGTATACATGTATAAGCATTGTTTCAGTTTTAAAGTTAAAAAGAAAATTAGACTTTTGTATTGCTTTAGTTCAGTGAGATTTTTTGTTCTCTTTTTAAATTTGTAGAGTTCTAGCTTATGGATATTATGGTAATTAATTTTAGTCTACCTGAACTGCCTTCTTTCTATTATCCAGATATCCATAATGAAGTATTTTGAGAATTTGAATGGAGAAAAAATTGCATCTTTGGTAAGGTAGAAAATAGCAATGACTAAACTTTTTGTCCTGGAAAACTGGACAAAAAGACCTAAGAGTCAATAGTCATTCTTTTACTAACATTAAAGACAAAATATTTTTAATTTGAGAATGAGGTTTAGATGAGTATAGCATTATTTAAATTTAAAACAATCTAGGTATCTTGCTTTATTTGTGGCAAAAACTAGGCACTGAGTAACTCAAGTTTACTTAACTTTAAATTAAATTTGAATACAGTCATTTAAAAAACCCCAGTTTTGGGCTTCCCTGTGGCACAAGGATTAAGTCTCAGCACAATGAAGCTATCATCAGATACTGCAACACAAGTTCCCTAGCCAGGGAACTAACCCACATGGCACAGACTTCTCCTGTCTCACTCACTGCTCCTCTCAGCAGTGTATTTCAGTTGATCTGCCTGTTCTGCTCCCTACTCTGTCTCTGGAGAATCCTCTCAATCCCACACCTCTAGCCTATACCCCAGTTCTTGTATGCATGAATAAAATAAATCTTAAAAAAAATCCCATTCTGGTACTTTCTGAAACAAACTGAGGTTTGCAGTTGCCAAAGCAAAATGGAGAAATATACCTTGAAATAAGATCTTAAAATAAGATTCCTTTGAAAGAACCTAATGAAACTATGGTAAGATAGTACATAAATTTCAACCAAAAGGAATGGAAAAATAATGTCCTAGCTCTTACCTTTAGATTTCCTAATAAATAAGCACAGCAAGAGGTTCTTGATAAGTATGCAAACTCTGTGAGAAGAAGAACCAGTCTTTGGAGTTACCATGATACAGGCTTGTTATAGATAGCTGTATATTTTAGTCAAATAATTAGGGCTGTCAAAACATGAACAGATAAAAGAAAAACAGTAGCTCAAGTAACATAATTTTTCTTTTGTTTGATTCCATTAGAAAATAGGAATCAAAGGTGAAAGGTATGTAAAAGAATATAAATCTAATACTATAGTATTTAACATTTTATTAATGTTACAGCTGCTCACATGAAAATTCACTTCCAAATTGTGTAGATCGCAAATGTATTTATGTATATTTTACAGATTCTAAAATACCAGTAACCAGTTAATTGTACTGAACCAAGGGCTCAGATATTTTGATCTCTTGTTCTATCATTTAATAAGTTGATTACACATATAAATCTAAGTTATTCCTTTATTTGTTAATATTATTTTAATACAATTATAATAAACTATTAATAATGGATAAATAAAACATGTAATGTGCATTTAGTATGTACTCAAACTGGGTATAACAATTTTCATATATAATGATGCTTAATCCTCAAAGGAACTCAATGAGTTAGCTAATGCCTATTTAATAGTGAGGAACCTGAAACACAGACAGGGCTTAACAAACTTGTTCCGTCCACACAGGTAATAGGAGAATGAACCAGAATTCAGACTGTGACAGTTTGCACCTTGGATGTGCTGTTCCTATCCCTCTTTCCTTATCAATAAATGCACTTAGGAGAACAAAGCAGACAGAATAATAAACCAGGCCCAGGAACCAAAGCTCAGTTAACACAAAGGTAATTGCTGTATTCTGGTTACATTAAAAAAAGCACAAGAACTTACACAATAACTAACTGTCACGAAGTCACTCCACATTCTTGAGCAAACTGCTAAACTGCTCTGCATTTTGATATACTTATATGTAATGTAGCACCCTATGCAGGAATGTTGAGAGGATGAATGAACATGAACTCAACCTGGCTCAAAACAGACTTCTAAGCCTCTTCCTCAGGTTCCAAAGGTCTCAGTTTCCCAACTTATGACACAGAAATAAGACTAAGTATCTGCTTGTGTTTACTTAAGTTGCACAGGTCTCCAATATTATAAGAATTTAATCTTTCAGATACATACAGCAGTTTCCACTCAAGTCCTTGAATTCTAGGATGTTACTATCCTAACTTTTAAACAGGAGCCATCTACTCTCATGCTTAATATTGCTCATATTTCATCAATTGGTGCAAATACTCAGAATTTGTAGTATTTGTTATCATCCCCCCATAAGAAATATGGAGATAATATGCATGTTTATAGTGTCCCAACTGAAGGCAATTTGCTGGCGAGCTCTGCTCACAACTCCTTTCCTACCAGAAATAAGGTATAGTTCTTGCACACCTTTTCTTAGTCAACTTGTGTTTACAAAGAGCCTGCCCTGCTGCCCAGCCACTGAGTTAGGCCCTGTGGACACAGTTGTGACGAGGGAGCTGTGATTCTTGCCCTCAGGAGCAGGGTCTCCTGGGGGTAGTGGGTAAGGAAACCAACTGCAGTGTGTGAGGAGCCTGGCAGGAAAGGAGGGTGGCATTGGGGAACACACCAGGGACTCCGATCCACACTCCACCGAGAGGAGTCTGGAAGACTGACTGGTGGGAATGACCGACCCACTCTGAGAAAGATAAAAATCACCAACTAAAAGAGAAGAATGGAGCAAACAACATGTGTTTAAAAGAAATTCTGAGAGACTTAGAAATAGTAAAGTTCAAATTGAATTAAGGATAGAGTTTGAGGTGCAGTGCCCCCAGAGCTGAAGATAGAGAGATAAAGAGTCGACTCTTGCAGAGTTTTTCCAACAACACTTAAACATTAGTGTCTACTGGGCCTCCCTGGTGGTGCAGTGGGTTAAGCGATGCACTGTAAAGCGAATCGCAGCCACTGCAGCATGAGTTTGATCCCTGCTGCTGGCCAGGGGGGGACCCATATGGCACAGCAGACCTCTCCTGCTGTGCCTGCTGCTCCCCTCAGCAGTGTGTTTCAGTAAGTCTGCTTGTTCTGCTCCCTGCTCTGTCTGTGGTGAATCCTCTCACCCCCCCCCCCACACCTCTGGCCTTTACCCCAGTGCTTGTATGCATAAATAAATAAATCTTTTTAAAAAAATTAGCGTTTACTAAGGACGATGCATTCCAACCAGGATCCAGGACGGTGACAATTGTGGGCAGGGGGTTCAGGGGGAGACATCTAGAAACCATTATGTCCCCTTTGAAGCCAAATTGTGATTCTGAATGTACAGACTTCACAAAATTGCCTACGTTGACCCTCTTTGTTAGAATACATGCACGCGATCACTGCAGACATTTCACAGATTAAAATGGAAAGCACCTTTGTAGACAACTGTCTGCTTTTAAAAACTATTATTAATTGTTTTGCAAGAGAGATCCCATCCCTACAACCCATCTGTACTTCCCCCCATTTGTCTTTACCCGTATCTAGTGTACAACTGTATCCCGAGTTCCCCTCCGCTTTGCCAGGGAAGCTGGGGATTTGTTCTGGATGTTCAGCTCTATGGACTTGAAACTAGAAAAATTTCTCAAGTCCAAATAGCAGCCCTCAAACCTACTCCTATCATCCCATTTCTTAGAAGGAGAGTATCTGGGGCTTTTCACACTGCATTGTGAAATAAAGGTAGATGATTGAATAAATGCCGAATGGGGACCTGAGTCCAACTTCACTGTGTATTTGCATCCTGTGTGGAAAGAGCATGGGGCTTGGGAGCCAAGAGTCTTGAACGTTAATGCCAGCTTAGCTGCCTGTGATTTATATGACTCCAGCCAGTAGTTTAACCATTACAGTTTCATTCCCTTCCTCTGGGAAACTGGAATCACTCCTCCTAACTGGCTTTGAAAGGATATGTGAGGTAAGAAAAAGCACACAGTGCAAACTTAATAAGCAATAACAGCTCTCATCTATTTAGTGTGTACTATATCAGCTTATGTTACATATTTTATTGAATCCCCACCACACTCCATTGACAAGTTTTACTTTTCACTCTCTACAGTTGAGGAAATAAGGTCTTCAATGGCTCAATAACTTACTTGAAGCCACAGAGGTAATTGATAGAGTTAATTGCCAGAACTGGGTTTGAACCCAGCTCTGACTTATAACAAAGACATGTTCTTCACACCAATGCTTTCTTCTTCCTATTTTCTGGCATATCGATCCCAACTATTGCTATAATGTAAAATACTGAATAACAATACTTTTGTCATAAAATCTAAATACACGCTTATGTATCTTACACATAACATCATGAGCAATGCATTTTTGCAATATAATTTATTCAAGGAATAATTCTGTCCCTCCCTGATAGTATGTTTGTCCCATTCCTGATACCATTGTCCGTGTTCCACAGACGTGCATTCTTGCTTGTGCTTGCTCAAGCAAACAGACTCAGCTGCTTCAAGCCTCTCATTCCCCAGAGCTGCCTCAGGTGAGTAACTCAGTGACTAAAGCCAACACAGAAAGGAAGCAGTGCCCTTTTAATAGAGCTGCAATATAAAAAAGACGCTCCAACCAGTTCCAGCAACTGCAAATGATTTATTGGGAGGGCCCCTCCCCACTAGGTCCAGCAATTTCCCATTTGTCCCTTCCCTCTCCCGCCCCTCCCACATCTCCACCCTCCAACAGCCTGCTCTTCCCAGGCACCTCCCTCTTTTTATGGTGATTGCACCTCTTCAGCTAACAGCTCACACACCACGCCCTGTCTACTGTGCTAGCTCTGGCTCCAGCAGATCCTCTCAGCACCAACCTTCAAGAGTCCTCTAGCTTCTAGCTTAATGAAGCCTCTCATTAGTGTGTCCTCCCTGACTCCTCCACAGACAGCTCCCACCTAGATTCCTCAGTCCATCTGCCTGCATTTTGCTTCTCTTGTTATGCATTCTTTCCAAATTATTTCAAATCACAAGCAAACCAGATTAACCAAATAAATGTCCTGGAAGCCTCTCCCCAAAGACAGGTCATCTTACATGAATGAACTGCTGCTGTTAGGCAGGTCAGCTCCCTGGGACATTAGGCAATGCAATGTGAATGCTGAAAGGTATCCTTTCTAGTGCAGACAATCCCCAGCCACTAAGAATTAGGATGATGTGTATTTCCTTACGGTAATCACAATAAAAATTTCCATTTATTAATCCAGAATTCACTGTGTGGCAATTGTCTTTCATGTAGTTGCTTATGCAAGTCTCATAACAATCTGGTATAGGTAGGTATTGTTACCTCATCTATAGATGCACAAATTAAGGCAGAAAGAAATTAAGACACTTAATTTCTGGAATTATGTACCAGAACCAGATGCAAACCCAGTGTCTAAATGGAAAGTCTGTCTACACTTCCAGGTGCCTCCAACATCTGTTCTTCCTCCATTTATTGTTCACTCCTCCATCCTCATCACCACTAAGACTGAAAATCATATAGTCATTCGTAGTATGTCCTTATTCGTCACTCTCCTTAAAAGCTTCCTTGTTAGAATACTCTGTACATAACACTTTCTCAGTCTGTTTCCTTTTCCACTGCAACCTTTGTTGCCTTTGTCCTTAACTATCATAATCCCTTTCTAGCTGGTCATTTGTTTTCTACTCTTTTTCTCTCTCTTGCTCTCTCTTCAATTCAGCCTTCACACTGAATTGTTGCATATTTCTCCTATTTTTCTATGCCACTTGAGTAAATGAAACTTCTCACCTTTATATGTATATATAATGTACTTTATTATATAATATATATTTATATATAATTTATTTTAATATCTATTATATATAATATATATGTATGTATAATACATTTATAAAATGAGACCCAGCCTATGTGTTGTCAAATTTATCTTCAGTAATTATGGACTATCACAACAAAGGTCTGAGAACAAAACACACCATACAAGCAGAGTTAGGATCAAAACTAACATGTCCAGAATGACCTCAATTTCAGAAGGAGACACACTTGAGCAGGAACATTGCCAAAGCATCCTTCAAAGAGGCAAGAAGTTGAGGGCCAGAAATATTGTAATGGTGAGAGGAAGAATCAGAAGGAATAGATTCATTTAGCAAATTCTGAACATACAGTACTGACAATTAACTGGCAAATAAGGGTCATGGTGGAGGAAAGAGGGACAACAACAGTTAAAGATGGTGTGGGTTTTGAATCTAAGTGTATTGAGATGTACCTGCGATGCAAAGAGGAAATAGTGAAGAGAAATTTAATCTAGAAAAATAGGAATTTTGCTTTGGACATTCAGCACTAACTCAATTTATCCTTAATCTTGAGAAAGTGAACTTACGGTGCTACTGGTGCTACATGATCTGGTACACCTACCAAAATGAATTGCGCACATGTGATTTTTGCCTTGGTCATCCAAAAGTTACCTCATTTACCTGTTTCTAAAGATTAAATTATAGAAAATTTAAAGCGATCATGTTACATGACCATCAGAAACTCATTGACATATTTATTAATATAATCCTTCTTGTAGCTCATATCTTTGACTTCCTTTAAATGACTTAAGGGTTTTCCCCCCAAAGCTTATGGGTAACATTAATTTGTTAGGAACTGAGAAAGAAAGCATCCCACACCTGGGTCCAGTCATTAGTCTCTGCGATACTTTAAATTGAACATTTGCATTAATATCTCTAGTTTGATGAATTTAGGTTAGTAACTAAAATTATTTCAAGACTTCTGATCAGCAACATAGTATATTTCTGGAAATTAATCTTAAATTGAACACTTGCTGAGAAATGGTTCCCAGAGTGCTTAGTTTACTTCATTCTATTCATTCTTTCTGTGTCTGTGTGTACATTATTCAAATAATTGAGCAGATATTTCAAAGGTTTTTTAGAAATGTGAATAAAGCTAATTATAATAATAAATGACCATCATTATTCCTTTGGAAAGCAAGGCAACAGAAATTGAATAGCCACACCATGTAATTATGCAAATTATTTAGCAGGGGGATAGTTACTTAAAACATTCCATGTCTCCAACATACCTCATACTTCTTTAGCACACCCACAAGCATTCTTTAGTGAATGAACAATCTGGTGCCTTGTATGATGATGGGGAGAGAGTGACAATGACTATTTGTAAGGAGGAAAGAAAATTTATCAAACCATTAATCTGCTAAAAGACAATTTTTTTATTACTATTAAATGTTCTAATAAAGGTTGTCACAGAACAAGAGACACTCACTCAAGTTCTAATTTTGTGTTCTCCATAAGGGAGAACTTTTTGAGAAAGCACTCTCTTAGGATTTCACTCTGGAATCATTCCATTTATAAGAAAAAGTACATATTTAAATTGTATGCTATGTTTACTAAATATCAGAAACCCTAAAAAATTCCCCAATTCCATCTTCTATATACAGTATAAACAACACACGTTTTTTAAACTTATTTTTAAATTTATATACAGTAAATTTACTCTTCATGGTGTTAAGTTCTAAGCATATTAACAAATATTGTACATTGAGTTATATGTCCATATTAAAATAACCATAAAGAATAGTTTTATTATCCGCCAAAATTTCATATTTTCAATTAGCTCCTCCTCCTTCCACTCCCAGATCTTGTCAATGACTAATAATTTCACCAGATCTATAGCTTTGCCCTTCTCAGAATGTCCTATAAGTAGAATTCAATGAAAGGTCATTTTCTGTGTTCTGTTTCTCTCATTTAGCAAATGCTTTCAAAATTCAACAATGTTGCAAGTACATCAAATGTATTGCTTTTTATGGTTAAGAAATTAATTTTCCATTGTATGAATGTACTATAGTTTTTCTATCCTTTCATTCATTGAAAGGTATTTTGTTTCCTTTCCAATTATGAATAAAGCATTATAAGTATTTATATAGAGATTTTTGTTTGAACATATGTTTTTATATGTCTTAGGTAATTACTCAGAGTTGCATTCCTGGATCATATGGTAATAACATGCTTAATTTTATAAGAAATGATCAATATGTTTTCCAAACTGGTTATACCATTTTACATTCTCACTAGCAGGAAATGAAAAATATAATCTGTATATATTTGTGCTTTAGTTTTGGTGATGCCCTCGCTGAATTTCCCTGCTCCCTCCCAAAGTTCTTCTGTGTTAGCTAAGCTATTTAAGGTGGCATTTGACGCCATGTGGGCAAGTTATACAGTCTTGGTAGATCTTTCCCACATATATAGGATGTATACATATTACTAAACTCCCTTTTTACTTATCAGTCTGTCTCATGTTTGTTTGATTATGTGCCAGACTACAAGACTCAAAGGAAAAGAGAATGATTTCTTTTGCTCCCCAACAATGTCTTACAACTTGTTTTCTGCTACCCTACATGTTGAACTGGGTCATGAGAATATCTGTATTCCAGCTCAAGGGAATGGAGGTGAGAGAAGACAGAAAATTAGAGCAATTACTTATCTTTTAACAAGAGAGACAGAAATTGTTCCCAGTAATTTTACTTCCATGCCATTGGGAAGAATGCAGTCACATCTCATTATTATCTGCAAGGATTCTGGGAAATGGAATCTTAGCCAAGGATGCCCTATGCTTAATTTCAACTCCATAACCACAGTAGACAGGAAGAGTAGAATTTTGGGAACAACTAAGAGCCTCTGACACAATACTTGGTTCCAATCAGCCAACAATTTAGATATAAATTTCTTTCCACAAATAGAACATACCTGGCCACAAATTTCTTTTTTTTCCCAAAGTAGGTAAACCAAAGTCCAATTCAGTTCTTTCATTCAGCTCAGAGTTCAGGATCTCTAGCTGAAGTACAGTCCTATTTGTCCAATCAATACAGTGTCTGCCTCCCACTCTCCCATTGCCTAACTAAACACTAGTGGAGCAGTTATAGGATAACTGCAATAGAAACTTCAATTTGAAGAACAAGAACTTATCCATTCAGCAAAAACTGTGGACCTAATATGTGTGCCAGGCACTTTCTCAGTCAAGGTTTCTGGAGACCAATGTTGTTGGGGGGATTATTTGTGAGTAGGCTGGTCAGACCAATTTAGAAGATTTATTTTAAAACTAGATTGATCAAATTATGAAAATGTTTAGATTTAAAAGTCTAGAGTAGTATGTACCCTTCATTCATTCCAACATCACATGCTGTGTTGACAGTGGATGCTTTAGAGAACTGCGCTGAATTTCTTTTGTCTATTAAAATTTCTAGAGTACTGTGAAAACATGCATTGCATCTCAGTGTTATCAAAATAACACAAGTAATTGCTCCCTGAATGAAACTTGCAGGCCTAATAACTTTATTCTGCCTCAAATGTTCACTGTTGTGATTAAATTAGATTTTGATCATGATCACATCTTTTGCAGTGTCCGTGAAGTTCATTGTTCGTTTGCTACTCAACATTTTAAATCACTTTGAATGACCAGCTTTTTCCATATTTCATATTGTATTATTTTATTTCATATTATTTTATACCTTCAGATCATTTTGCTCTTAGATCATTTTAACTATGTTTGGCAAGAACTCTGAAAAAGGGGACTTAGAGAGATTAAAAGATGTACATCATTTTCTTTCTTTTTTCCTACTTTATCATTATCGAAAATACAGACTTTAAAAACGTTTTAATAATCAAGTAACGTTCTTCTATTTTCGGAAAACTTTGAGCTTCATATTTCTATTCTAATTGGATTCTAATACTTTCATCTAAGCCTGTATCATTTTCTCTGATTGTTTCACAAAATCTATAATAAATGGACAGCTTCTCAGTTCTTACTAGTTGGGTAATTTCCACTTCGGCTTTCTTTTGTTCTTTTTGATCCAATGATTATATGGAGACTTATAATAAAGAAAAGAAAAAAGAAACTTTGATAGATTTTTATTTTTCTGAGCTTTTTCTCATCAATTCTAATTTTACAGGATTTTTTTCTGAGGAGAATATTCAATGAATAATGAATAATAAGCATTATTTTGGCACCAAATTTACCTTAGTTGGTTATAAAAACTGTAATGTCTTGCAATGATACAACTCAGAACAGTCACATTATTTTTAATGATCAGAAAATACTTTCGGTGTTATTATTTTTAATGAACTATCCACCATGATGATTATTCCTGGTATTTAGACACACATGCACCCACACATGCTCGTGCACACACATATGTTCCATCCCTGTTCTAAATACCTATCTGACCTTTTTGAGTATTTTAACTATGTGTGGTGAAAGAATATGATCAAATTTAATATTGGCATATGCACAATTTACTTAGGCGGTAAAATCTACTAATACTGTGGTCCAATGTCATATAGTCATGACTTAGATGTGCTGTCTTCTTATTTTTGTTAGTGCAAATAAATAGTGATGTGTTGGTGTAAGTGGAAGAAAGAGGATCAGCATTGCTTGACTGTCTAAGCAATGAAACATACATGAACAACACATATAACAATTAAAGAGCGACAGCAAAGTAAATAAAACATTAAATTCCAAGCTCGCAGCAACACCTAAAACAATATACTTAAGACCATATAACAAAATTAGCCCATTAAAATACATTTTAACAGTTGTTAAAGACCTGTAAATACTGCATTTAAATTGGATAAACAAGTGGAGCATCATGCCTATTTAATGTTTGCAAAGGTTGAGAATGAGGCCTGACAATTTGACTGGAGATTGCAAAATCTTCAACTAATCCAAGGATGTCCCATGCCCTTCTCCTTTGTGGGGGGGAGTCGGGGGGGGGTTTCCTTGCACAAGGAATACATGTGCAGAAGACTATGTCAGAGACCTTTCTGGAATATTTTAAAGTAGTATAAATATATAGTAGGGAGAATTTCATGTTTCCTATGTATTCAAAAATTCACACATGTTTTATTAAAAGAGGGAATGTTAAGACCACCTCAGTATTAGTTATCTAGGGGATAATTTTCTCTATTAAAATTTCCCCACCTTAAATCACTTTGGATAAAGTAAATTTACATTTAACTCCTTAGATAATATTTTTTTTCAAATCCCTCTTTTTTCCTAAAGATACATAGACCAAACAAATGAATTACCAGTTACAGTGTATAAAAAGAAATATATAAGGTTGAAAAATGATTTCAATTTGGTTGATTTCCTGAATACTTCTAAATTTAACTCCACATTTTTCTGTCAAAGTTGTGCAAGATTAAACTCTGGATTTTAGGAGAAGTAAAAAAAGAACTTCTTTCTAGGAAAATTAGCTAGAATGTGATTTGAAGATCAGTTAGGAGACAAAATTCCTTTCTTGGGGGAACAAGTTAATATTTCCTGAGAGCTTCCTACATACTAAGCGCTACCTGAGTGTAGTACTTGGATCATCCTCTTTAGTCTTCACAATATTCTTAGAAATTTGGTAAATTAGTTCACACTACAAATGCGATACATGAGTCTCAGATACACTGAGTAACTTGCTAGAAATCAAACAACCATAAGTGGTAGAGCTTTATTTGAACTCAGACAAGTTCTCAAAATAGGATAGGTAACCATTTATGGAGTGCCTTCAAGTACATTCATTCTATTTGGTTTTTTTTTTTAAATTTTTTTTTTTAAAGATTTATTTATTTATGCATACAAGCACTGGGGTACAGGCCAGAGGTGTGGGAGGTGAGAGGATTCACCACAGACAGAGCAGGGAGCAGAACAGGCAGATCANNNNAAGCACACTGCTGAGGGGAGCAGCAGGCACAGCAGGAGAGGTCTGCTGCGCCATGTGGGTCCCCTCCCTGGCCGGCGGCAGGAATCGAACTCGTGCTGTAGTGGCCGCGGTTTGCTTCATAGTGTGTTGCCTAACCCGCTGCGCCACCAGGGAGGCCCACATTCATTCTATTTGGAATCTCTAGTAAAAGACACAACCTAATAGCTGTGGGAAAGAGTAATTTGTTGGCATTTTGATATCTCTCCAGTGCTACTCTAATGTGTTCTGCAGAAACAAAGCAGGACTTACTGATTAATGGGGGCCACTTATAACTGCTTTTTCATAGGGCCTCGCTGGTGGCGCAGCTGGTTGAGCACCGCACTGTAAAGCATCCTTGGCACAGCAGAGTGCGAGTTTGATCCCCGGCCAGGGAGGGGACCCATATGGCGCAGCAGACCTTTTCTGCTTTGCCCACTGCTCCCCTCAGCAGTGTATTTCCGTCCATCTGCCTGTTCTGCCTCTGGTGAATCCTCTCACCTCCCACGACTCTGGCCTGTACCCCAGCTTTTGTATGCATAAATAAATAAATCTATTTTTAAAAAGACTGCTTTTTCATAAATAGATGAGCACAAAAGAGATCTAGGCACATATTAAGTAGCCCCATGTCCTCCTGAATGAGTGGTTTGAATATGACTTGCTCATTTCCAGAACTCAAATTACTAACCCAAAGTTGAAGTGGCTACAGCTTGTCTTTGATACTATGCACAGAAAATTCCAAATCTGACATGTTTTTCATTCACATTCTCTTACTCAACATTTATTTTTTTCATATAATCCCTACCTAAGGAAAATACAGATGAATTTTAAAGCAAAAATATGTCTTTAAACTAACCTATATAAATATAGATATTTCCTAGATGTACAATCAACATTGCTTCACTAAAAATATGCTATTCCATTTTAATATTAAAATTATTCCATTTTAAATATTAGTATGCCAAAAACAGCTTCACAATCTTCTTTCCCTCAGTATTTCCTTTATTTCCCACAAAATGCCCTACTTACCTCCAATGGAGGCACAAATATACCAACCAGAATGTTTATGATGTTCTGCTCATAAACTATCACTAAAATGACCCAGATTTCTACTCTTAACCTCTTTCTTTAAAATTGCCCACCCCTTTTTTCCTCCCTTAAAAATCCCCCTCTTAAAAGATAACTGATATTTGATATTCCACAAAAAAAAGATCAGAATTCATATTAAATGTAAATAAAATAATTCATACTAAGATGTGAATGACTGAAATGCTAATAGATATATGTAAAGGGCATTCTTTATTTTTTTTAAAGATTTATTTATTTATGCATACAAGCACTGGGGTACAGGCCAGAGGTGTGGGGGGTGAGAGGATTCACCACAGAGAGCAGGGAGCAGAACAGACAGATCAACGGAAGTACACTGCTGAGGGGAGCAGCGGGCACAGCAGGAGAGGTCTGCTTCGCCATGTGGGTCCCCTCTCCGGCCGGCAGCAGGGATCGAACTTGTGCTGCAGTGGCTGCGGTCTGCTTCATAGTGCGTTGCTTAACCCACTGCGCCACCAGGGAGGCCCTAAAGGGCATTCATTATCTTCAAACTGATCTAAGTTTAAACTCTGTCTTTTCTCTCATTTACTGACTGGGAGTTTTTCTGAACCTGTTTCTTCAATCATTGTAAAATGGGCAAAATAACACCTCATAGGTTTGCTATAATTATTAAATGTGATAGTATTTAAGTAAAGTACAGTGTCAGGGCAAACTAGATTACAGTAAATGTTATTTACCTTCCTACTTGAGCCTATGACAATATTTAAATATGTTAAAGAAGAAATTTGTTTACACATCTAAACCTCAAGTTGACAGTGTTTTAAAGTGAAGTGTTAAAGTCCTTATTAGATTACTCAAATCATACATTCCATTCCTCACTCTATCATACTCTTTACAGCTATATTCAGGAAAGTCAATATTCATAAAATACACACTATAAGTAGGGACATACAGAGATATTCTTGCAATAAATTCAACTCAAGAAACACTTCATTAAAATGGAAACTAGCCTTAAATGTAGGTAGCAATTCATTCAACAAACCATTTACTGGGCACCTCCTAGTTCAAACTGCTTAGACTCTTGACACAGATAAGAAGAAACCATGAGCAGTGAAGACATGCAGAAGTCATTCCAATCTTGTTGCATAGGGGCTAAGCCAAAGGTCTTAAATCATATCAAATTGTTAAATATAGTTTTATTATATGTAAGTATAATTTAGGTATACTTGAGGTTTGTGTAAATAGGAACTTGGGGACACAGAATTCCTACCAAATCAAATTTCCCAATAAACTATACATATAAATAGTAGTTGTGAAATAATTTCTTCCTTAACTCTTTTTTTCCTATGTAAATTTCATCCAGAAAATAATAATTAAGGAATCAAGTATGTATATTCTTTGGTTTTCACAATATAGGAAAAGATGTTTTGGGACATAAGTGAGTACACATATGTGTAAAGTCTCTAAAATGGCATCCATTGAGTAATACTTTATCATGGTTTTCCCACAGTAATATATGGCATATATCCAACTTATCTCCGAGAACTCATTCACAGCTAAAAAAACACTCCTTAGAGAAATACTTTAAATGTGCCTTTTGGGTGGAATGGTCTTCAGATTTTTTTAACATAGTTTTTTTAAAAAAAGAAAAACCCATTTACTTTGTCAAAGTCATTGTCTTTCACTGTTCTATGTATAATTATTATGTAAAATAACTATTCAAATATGGCAATGTCTCTTTAAAAGTCTCCACCAGCAAACCAGTTTAGCAACTTTCCTGGGTGGAACCATCTATGAATAATTAGCCCAGAGCAATGAAACTGTCCAGCAACACCTCCTCTTGAAATCTTTGATCTGCTGGAGACTGTAGGATTCCCAACTGAGATGCCTATATCACATCTGCACACTGGCCAGGAAAGGAACTTCTTTCTTGGCTTTAATGCACCCCACTGGGGCAACCTGGTGGTGGTGTCTGCCAGTAAGCAACATATCGATGAGTGGTCCTCCGTTCACCCCCACTACACCCCTGCCAACTCACCCCATGCCAGTCAGGAGAGCCTCCTTTCTCATTCTCAAACCCCACCTTCAGAAGCTAAAATTACATGACTCATTTATTTTGATAGCATCAAAGTTTTGCTGACAACATGGAATTTTTGGCTGCCTACGTTAATAAGCATACTCAGGTCATTCGACAGACAAATTCAAGTCTCGGTTAAGAGCCTACAGATGAAAGCTGAACTCACTTCATTCTAGTCCCTTCCACTCTTTCCTCAGGGTGGCCATTAGGGGATCCGTGAATTGTGACAAATGATGGCCTGGTGTCAGAACCTAGAAGTCCCATCCGGTAATTCCATTCGAAGAACCATATTCTCACTCATCATGTGCCAATATCTTAATAACAGACACACAGATAGATGAATCTTTATATACAGATAATGGATATTTGTACACTACACCATATAATTGACCTTTTACTAAAATGTGTCAAAGTGCCAAACTGCCTTGTCATCAATTGATATGCCAAAGAATCAGTGGCTTTATTCACCTTGGAGGAGTAGTCATTTGGGGGAGTAGTTTCAGTAGATAACTTTTATTGTTCCTTCCAGATAATCAATTCCTAGAGGCAAGAACAGCATTATTGAACTTTTTATATTCATCACTACACCTATTGAGGTGCCTCACACATTGGCAATCAATAAATACTATTTGGATGAAAGCACTCAAGTAGGGGATCTCTTGAAAGTAATGAATACACAGACAAGAAGAGGTGCAAAGGGAACCAGGTTCTTATCCAGATTCACTCATTGCTAATTGTGAACATTTTTTTAAAAATTTACTTTTATTTATGCATACGAGAACTGGGGTGCAGGCCAGAGGTCTGTGTGGGGGGTGGTGGTGAGAGGATTCACCAGAGACAGAGTGGGCAGCAGAACAGGTAGACTGACTGAAACACACTGCTGAGGGGAGCAGCGGGTGAGGCAGGAGAGGTCTGCTGTGCCATGTAGGTCAACTGAGGGGTGGGGGGGATCAACCTCCTGCTGCTGCTAATAGCTTCATAGTGCTGAGACTTAACCCCTTGCACCACCAGGGAAGCCCTAATTGTGAAAATTTTTACTCACTTAAAAGTAGCATCCCTCAGTGTTTTAATATGGAAATAGTAGGTTGGATAAAGGTGTTCTCTAAGGTTTTATTTTACTCTTTTTGGGGTTGTTTTATTTGTTGAATAAATAAAGTAAAAAAGAATTCTTTTTCCAGTTGTAATTTCCAGTTGTAATAACTGCTATGCAGACGACATCACCAGGAAAAAGAAATAGAGTTAACTCCCCTAAAATGTCCCTATTTTTTTTTCTCCAAATAGAAATGTCTTTTTTTTTAAAGATTTATTTCTTTATGCATACAATTACTGGGATAGAAGCCAGAAATGTGGGGCAGGGTGGGGGGCATTGGCAGTAAGAGGATTCACCAGAGACAGAGACAGAGCGGGGAGCAGAACAGGCAGATGGACTGAGGTACACTGCTGAGGGGAGCATCGGGCAAAGCAGGAGAGGTCTGAAGGGCCATGTGGGTCCCCTCCCTGGCCAAGGATCGAACTCATACTGCAGTGGCTATGAATGCTTCATTGTGCAGTGCTTAACCCCTTGCACCACCAGAAAGACCCCCAGAAATAAGTCTTTTTTGAAAGGAAGCTTTGATTATTTTATGTAGCACCATGATATCTTAGTTGTCTGCAAGTGATTCCTTTTGAAAGTCACACAAAGTTTTCTTCATTTTCAAGCTGTGACTGATTCAACTTTAAAATACATTGAATTCATTTGATAAATCCAAAGTACTAGCACTTACTAAGTCAAATAGCTAAGCTTCCACAAAATCTGGCAAATAGCAAACTAGACTTGATCTGTGATGTCAGAAGAGTAGAAATACTATAGCTGGTCATTGTGGTTGCCCAGATAAAGACACAGGCAAAAGTTCCTTATTTAAACTTGGCACATAGGCATGGTCATGAACAGCAAATGGGATCATTTGTTATCTTTCATGCTGTGCACCTGCCCATGGAATGCAGGAAGGGGAAATCCCACAAAACAGAACCAGCTTTCAGCACACAGAGCAGTCGTGCAATCCCTTCACATAACACAGAACGACTTGAAATCACACTACCCCTGAGTAGACAGCTGGAGCTTACTTTCTCCCCACTGCGGGAGACTGACTGTGCAGAGTAGACAGGTTCAAGCTTTGGGAAAGCCCTCCAACAAAAACGTTTCTAAAAGCTGTGGCCAGTGTATTTTCGAGTCCAATGTGTGTTCATACTATCAGAACTTTAACTTTGCCATTGATCAGAAAAGTCCTTTTTCCTCACTTCCCTCCACTTTTTCTTGACCTTTGAAGACTGTGATATAGCAAAAATAACCTAGAAAACAAAGCCAAAAGAAAAGAAATACCCTCTAAATTTTCAGAATAAATGAGCTCGAGATTGGCCATCTGCCAATCATGAATCTAAGTCTCTCTAATAGGGAGATGATATTCAACCTCATAGAGGTTTTAAAAGGGTTAGACAAGAAATAATTTGAATATGAAAATACTCCATAACATTCAGAGAATGACAAAATTAGAACTGGCATACAGGCCAGTGGTGGGAGGGGTGGGGTGAGAGGATTCACCAGAGACAGAGTGGGAAACAGAACAGTCAGACTGAGTGAATGAAATGTACTGCTGAAGGGAGCAGGGGGCGAGGCAGGAGAGGTCTGTTGTGCCATGTGGGTCAGTTCCCTGGCTGGGGATCAAAATCATGCTGCAGTGGCTAAGGATGCTTCATAGTGTGCCACCAGGGAAGCCCTACCCTCTTTTCTTCTTTTAGAAAAGAACTAGAACTGGAGGTAATCAGAGTCCTGCACAAGAAGACCATTCCAGTGAAGAAAGGCAATGGTTATCTTGAGCCTCATGGTTTTAGGTAATTTTGACTAGTCTTGTGGCAGAAGCAATATGGCAAAATTGCTAGCAATAGTGACTGGAGCAACAATGAGAACCAAGAACCACACTTCTGCAAGTCTACACCATGTGATCTGCCTAGAGGGGTAGAGTCTGGCAAGGATACAGGAATATCTGAAGAAACAAGATAGCAGGGACATAGAGCATTTTGATTAGTGGTTTGTCTCCTAGCTGAGTCTTTCAGAAATGGAAAAAAAACAACAAATTTCAGCCATGGTCTCTAGCGTACATTGCATTTCTTACATAAATCTCTCATCTCTTTTACATTCATGATTTAACTTGTCATTTACAATGCAGCTTTTAAACTGGAGAGGAAACTGCTGAATCTCAAATTGCACTGTAGTTTGTCAAACAATGACAGTCTTCACTGCCAACTTCCAGAACACTCCCTTCTCTAATCCATCCTGCCTGATTAAGCACAGCATTTTCTGCAGCCTTCTGAGTTGTTAAAAGAATGTTGGAAATGCAAACACAAGAAGAAATGTTTAAAGTGAAATGAACTATGGGCTAATGGGTAAAGGGCCATATGAAGGCCCAACCAGGGAAGGCTCCCAAAGACACAGTCCTTAAGACAAAACTTATGCTGATAGAGTCAAAACTAAACAAAAACCCTGATTTCAGTCTTTTATCTTTATTTATAAAAGTTCCTAAGAAGTTTCTAGAAAGCACTTGAAAAATAAACATTTCACACCAAATAGAAAAAAAAATGTTACAATAGATATTGTGTAAAATACAGGGAAGCAAAAGAGAGAAAATCAATTTCTAAGTGTCTCCAGTTGACATATGAACCACAACTTTTGTTCTTTTGGTACAGAAAAGGTTTTCATAATTATTACATAAACCCTCCTTCCCTGGTCAGTCTGATAGACACATAATTGCACAGGGCAAGAAGGGTATTTTTTTAAGTTATGAAAAATAAACAATAAACCTAGCAGATAAGAATTATCTTATTTTTTTAATTTAAAATTTAATTATTTTAAAATTTAAAAATTTTAAATCAAATACACAAATTTCTTCTCCTCAGTAAACAACTGGATTTTTATGACTTAACCTGAAATAGCAATGCTGTGTATTTTAAAACTTTTTGAAATGGTAGGAAAGGATATGGGGAAACAAAAGGTGAAGTTTGGGGAGCTCATTTCTCCATGAGGAAACAACAGAAGCTCTTTCCAGATGTTAGCCCAGTCAGCTGGTGTGACCGTTATTTTCAATTCCTTCTTTCACATTTGGACATTTTGGCCCAACAGTAGATTTTAGATTGAAAAAAAGGAATAGGCTTCTTTTGTATTGATGAACATTTAACTTAGGTTTATTTTCTTTTTATGGCTATCTAATCTTTGTCTCATTGGTTTAAACTGTCTTTATTTCAAATTCTTATTTCCAATTTTATTAATAAAAATCACAAACATCTTCAGGTTTAAGAGTTTATTGGTAACAGGGTGATCCCAAAGGCAAATTAGGGTGGTCCCAGGGCAAGTTAGGGCTAATTAGGCAGTTTAGGACAGCACAGGCAGAGACTTCAGGAGAGTTAAAAAAGACTTCAGAGATAAGGGCGAGAAATGCAGGAGGGCTATTGCGGGCAGTAAATTTAAAGGCTAAAATATGAGACTAATGGGACAGTAAATTTTAAGGGATCTTGGACAGGGGAGGTAAAAAGAGAAACTGAAATAAGAGCTGGGAAAACAGGTACATCTGCCCGGAGGAACATAGCCAGTAGGAGAAAGAACCAATCTCAAAGCAGGATGATGAAATTCTAGTATAGAGGGGAAAAAAGATTTAAATAATATCCCTAGCTGTGAGCCCACAAGGTTTCCTTGTCCTTCCCAAATACAGAGTACCTGAGAGTCCTTACTTTCTTCCTTTAAGTAAACTTTTCTTGTCTTTCTTATACACAGTTTGCTTCTCTCTGCTTATTTATCTAAAATGTCTGTGAATTCCTTTTTTATGGCATCCTAGGATAAGAACCTGTAGTGGGTCAAAGGTTAAATTAACAGTGCATACCCACTTCACCCAGAGAACAGGTTTGAGGATTCCAGGATTCCATTCCCCTCACCTTGCCCTATAATATATCCATATGCTACTTTATTAGTTTAATTCTTAATATTTTAGCTTGACTTTAATTTAGAATTTGTGTTTTACCAGTAAAATAAATTTTAAATATTTCATGTGATATTTAAAAACCAAAACTTTTATTCCAAAATAAAGCCTGTTACTTTTATTGATGAAAGAACATCTCATCGCCAAACTTTGACCCTTCTCTCTGGGATATTTAGAAACCAATCAGACATCTTGGCTGATTATTTCTATGTTAATTATCCCAATGCTATTGATTCCTTAGTCCTAAATTAAACCTCTGTAGTGATACAAAGATACCAGGTGAAATGTTAGGGAGAATGAAACTTAAAGGATTTAGTGAATAGAATGGAAGCCAGTAGATCTATTAGAATTGGTCTAATCAGGAGAGAAAACAGGAAGTGGGAGATAAAATGGCTACCACCAGAGAAAAGGATGACTCAGATAAAATAATTTTGCTGAAAACCGTGCCTCAAGGAAACAACAGATTAGTCAGTCAGCAGCTACTTTTGACTAGAAAGCAAGTAAATAAGTTTGACTTGCCAGAGGCAACAGCAGCAAGAATTAGAAGAGAGGTATATGTTAGGCCAGGAGTTGAGCTGAGAGGATTGTTCTCAAAGACTCAACACCTTCGAGAAAGCTGGAAATCAGCTCAGAGGAATGAATCTTGCCTGATAACTTTCCCCAGCCCCCAAAGAAATAAAAAGCCAAAAGGACTATGTGAAAGAAACAGGTTTTATAGAGTAATTCCACAGAAAATAGAGCAACCTGACTCTTTGCTGTTTTGATTACATGTAAAATATGTAGTTCATTAAGATTTAAATATATCCTCTTGGAGCTACTGCTTACTCTGTACATGCTCAGTAGTAAACAAGGATAAATCAGCCACTTGGAAATATTCTGTGGCACTAATTCACTCAGAAAAAGCAGATAACATGGATTACAGGGGGCTGCTACCATGGCATTGGAATATATACAAGTAATCATCCCTCTCATGGAAAAAATAGCTCTATTCTAAATTAATAATTAAGACAAGTCAGCTGAGGAGCTTTTCTAAGTTTTTCTTTCTTGATCCATAACAGAAAAAGAATCTTGGAAATGAGCCTACCTGTGTATCAAATACCAGTCAAGTTTATCAGGCAGTGGTAAAGCTAAGGCCAAGAATCAGAACTGCTACCACCCAAGTATTAAAACCTCCTTCCTCAGTGAAGTATTGATAAACTCAGTCCAACTCCTAGCAGACAGCTTGCAGTCTAGACATCTAGTAGTCTCCTAGCAGATTCTTATATCACACATAAAATAAATATAAATTAGCAGTTTCCTGTAGGGAAAATGAGATTTCATGGGTGTGGCAGCAAACTAAACTCTGGGGTGAGAAGTGACTTGATATACTAGAGATAGTCTCCAGGAGAGCTCTGAAAAGCCAAACATTTTAAACACCTTTCTTACTGTTTCCTGTCCCATAAAAAGCAGGCACAGTAAATGATACCCTCACACCTGTGGACTAATAAACAGTTCAAACTGTGAATATTTATAGCTATTATGTAAGAGTGATAATACATTTTTATGCTTCTACTTGAATTTACTCAGTTAAGACAATAATTCTCACAATGGATTAGGTAAGGGGGTGTGTGTAGGTGTCAAATATTGCTAATGTATTTTCATTTTTTAAAGTAAAAGATATCTGGTACAACTCCCTGCTGAAGAAAATATGCAAGACTAAATTATTAATCTGGTTAGGACTTCCGAACATTCTCTAGTAGCATGACCAATGCATTACAAATGATTGGCTGCTCCTGAAAAATGATAATCAAAATCTCCAATGATCTGTAAGTTCCTACAAATGGTTCTAATGGTTTTATAACTTTCAAATCATGTCATCTAAAATAGAAGATCTGTAGCAAATACTGATAGTAGTGAAAATAAAAATAAACATTAGTTTATCTGTTGCACATTATCTCATTTTAGGTTTCTCTGAGACATGAGCAGTGGTATAAATTATTCAAATTATCATTATGAGTTTAATTCATAATGTTAATAAGCAAAATTAATGGACTGTATGGTTGATTATTCTTTATTCTAAAGTATAAAATGAAAAAATATAAATGGAAAGTATATGTGATATACGTGCATGTGTGTATACACAGGGGGATGCTATAACAGTTGGAAAGTTATGCTTATTTATCAAAATGTATATATGAAACTAAACAACAAATATCTTCAGGCTGATACTGCACTTTATTAGTGATGAACTCAAGAACATGTTAAGGCATGTGTCAATAACTCTATCATTTTTCCATTGAATGATCTGTTAATGAAGTAAAAATTCTTTCCACTTTTATTGGTTGCATGATATATGGTGTTTGGTGAGCTAAACCTACTATTTAGCACAAGATGGGACTCAAACTGTGCCAGGAAACTCTAGCCCCATGTGTTCCTGAAGAGCACAACTGTGGTGTTGGACTCTGAAGTTAATGTTTGGAGTGGGATTAGGAAGGTGATTTTCAAGGAGAGAGCAAGCAGATGGATACTGCATGGGCTATTTTATCATGGGAACAAAGCAGTTCAACTTTTCCTGCCTAAGCACAAGATAAACAGCGAAAATTACTTAAGAGTAATTTCTTCTATTCCTTTCAATCAAGATCAGATCTAGTTTCTAAAAAATAGAAAAATGTACAAATAATGTTACAGACATAAATTCAAGCAGTTCCTAAAGCTTTTTTCAAAACTTATAGGTTAATTGACCAAAATTAGAATTCTGTACTGATAGATGGTTTTATAATCTATACATCTACACACACACAAATAAATGATTCCCTTGCTCTCATGAACTGGAAGTAAATCTGAAAAGCTTGTCTTTGAATTCCTACAAAAAATACAGAAAGTTAGAGTCTTTAATATTAGAGAAAAGACAATACCCTTAGCTTTCTGTCCCACCCATCACAGGCTTGTTCAGAGCACCAAGAGTTAGTGTCTACACTGGTCAGTTGCAGTAAGTGGTGTAAAAAATTTTGAGGAACTGAAGTCTTAGAAGTGAAAGGTACCAGAGCTATAAAGTAAAAGTAAGGTCACCAAACTCACAGACCATTATTTTGTCTTATTTTTCTTAAAGAGATTATTAAAATATCATTAAAAAGTCAACCATCAAATAATCAGAGTGGAAAAACACATCTATTTTTGTCTTTCAAGTTATCAATACTATTCCATACACATTAAACAAAATTGCACATATATCAAAGAAACTGCCATTTGACTGGAATTTCAAGATGTCAATTTCACCAACTTCCAAAAAATCTAAAATATAATACTCCTTATTTTTAGCTTTACCTATGCCTATATATCTATGCCTTAATAGCTTTATTAACAACAGTCTTTCCTGAATTCATTCATGACTTAATGCTTTATGATAGCTATAAATCAGTTCTACTGGGGTCAATAGATTCAGAACCTAACTGCATTTAAGTAATACCTTCACTGACTTTGTTTCCAAAGGTTACCTTGGGTTGCCTCTGAAATGTTTCACCAGAGTTCCCCTTCTGTCAGCGCAAGGGGAGTTTCCCCCGCTAGGCAAACTCTTCTGGTTATATCCAATAGGGCAGATTTATTATAAAAAGAAGGAAAGAAGAAGATGCTTGCACAAACACAAGCAAGTGGGAAGAGATGCCTTTACTGCTTTGCAAAGGAGAAAAGGAAAGATTTGTGAAAGGAACAAGGGTATAGACAGCGGCAGGCAGGAGAGCTGCACCTGGCCAGTGCAGATAGGCTGAAATAGTGGTCTTCTTTTGGGGAGGGCTTCATTCCTTTGTGGAATTGTTCTCTATTATTAAATCAATGATTTTTACGGTGTGACAAGTTGATTTGTAAGGCCCTCCCTCTCCATAGCCCCACTTTGCTCTGAGCCTCCAGATACTTTCTGTAACAGTGGGATATTTGCCCCTAAGGTTTTCTACCCCCACCTTTAGTTTTTGTTCTAGCAACACCTCCATCCTGAATATTCGACTCTTAGCCTCCGTCAGCAGATATGTGACAATCTCTTCGAGTTGGAGTATGATTCATATAATCATGTGGTATGGGCTTTAAACCCTGCCATCCATCACTGACATGTTCCTAACACAAATTTGATTTTTAAAGGAAGGAAGAAATACATCCTTTATGTGGAAGATTGTCAAGGAACTACCCCAAGTTTCCCCAGTTCACATCCATTTCGACTGCTTTGGGCAACTCTCAGATAAGAACAGTGGTTACCGGGTACTGTCTTACTCATCATGCTTATCAGTTTAGAAAATGTGCAGAATACGAATTTCAAACAACACTATCTGGTGTGGGAGATTGATTGCATTTCTTGATGATAATTTCTTATTAAAGTATTTTACTTTATTTCCTTTAAATGAATCACAGGACCATGTATAAGAAAATGAAGTAGTTTTGTGGTTTAATCAAAACACAATTTTAAAATACTTCCCTTCCAAAAGTATTCACTATGATCTTTCCCTGCCTCTCGATGACACTGAGCAGGCCCTGTGTGTGGGCTTTGTGTTTATTCTCAGATGAGTAGACTTTTAAGTCACAAAGTCGCAAAATACAGTTTCAATTCAGAAGTGCAAATGTCAAAAAAAAATTTATATAAATAAGCTCAGTAGTCACTGAAAGGTAAATCTTCTGTTTTCCCAAGTAAGATCTTTATTGTTGATAACATTCGGTCACACCGAGGGTGCTGGGGCTTCTGCTCAGACATCTTTCCCGGCATCTTTTAGTTTCTAGGCAGAGTTTGTATCCCTATCAACAATGCAGCAGGGGAGGCAGGGGAGGCGAGAACTTGGACTTGGTTGGGTGACCTCACTCTCTTGTCCTGCCTGTCCTGTCCTGCCTGCTTGTATTACCTGCCCTTTCACCATGACACTGGAGACACAGGCCCTCCCCAGTAAGGCACACATCACTGGCATCCCTTTCTCTCCCAGGGCCTCCAGCCTAGCTCCCTCTCCATAGAGGCCATATGCTGTCCACAGGAAACATGCAGGCATCCTCTGGAGGGCCACATCTGAGCTCTTTGGACATGGTGACCCTGCCTATCCCACCACCTGGTCTTCAGTTGGCTTTTCCCCTGCCCCTTTATATCCCTCACTGAAGTCAGAGCCCAAGAGTAGCATCAGAATAGCTATACAAAATCATCATTTGCAAAGCACAAGCACTCTTATTATTGATTTATTCAAAAACTTTGTTAACTCTGTTAGTAATCCCAAATGGGAAATATTTAGAACTTTTCAATTATCTTCCTTCTCTTTCTTTCATAAATTATGACACATCATACATGATACATGCTTTATAGATATCATGTGCGTATAAATTAGCACATCCACCCCTGGGAATTTTCTTTATTTCTAAGCACATTCTCACTCATCTCCAGTGTATTTTAATCAGCATCATACTACATAGTTTAGGCTCACACAGACAACAGGTAGGATCTTGTCTTCAGCCTACGGGTAACTACATTCCTTGTTTTTCCAGCCGTGCTGAATGAAAGCAGAACCTCCTGGTTAAAGACAGAATACACCCTTGGCTCTTAAATACATCAAAATGAACAATGGAGCACTCTTTCAGTCAGTCCTTTCTTGAATCTCAATGCAAGCGGGTTCTTTTCCTCTTTGTGATCACTAAAATTATTTTTTTAAGATTTATTGCTGCAAGCAAGAATTGGGGTACAGGCCAGAAGTGTGGAGGAGAAAGGATTCACCAGAGACAGAGTGGGAAGAAGAACAGGCAGATCTACTTAAACACACTGCTGAGGGGAGCAGGGGGAGGCAGGAGAGGTCTGCTATGCCATGTGGGTCAGCTCCCTGGCCCGGATTTGAACTCATGCTGCAGTGGCTGCGGATGCTTCATAGTGCTATGCTTAATTAACCCCTCGCACCACCAGGGAGGCCCCCTAAAATAGTTTTTTAAAAAAAGGCCCGTGAAAATACATCCACCTAGTAGAAATAAAAATAACTTCCTGTGGAACGTTTATAGGTGGAATAGTGAGGATGGCACCCCTCTCTTGCTGTTCACTATTTCAGTACCATGTCTGCACATGCTGGTTACATTTTCAGAGAATGATTCATTTCTTAGGGTATTCACTTCTTTTGATATTGTTTTATGAAAAATCAGTAGAATTCTAAAAATGTACATACAGAATCATTTTCTACTTTTCCCAAAGTTGTGTGAGCTATATCTCTACATACAGAGAAGAAAAAGAAGCAGCTTATGTACCATGAAGAGAAGTTCCAAAAGGACTACGCATTGACATTGACCATGGGGTGTACTTACCACCCTTTGGCCATGTCATTCATCATGTTCATTTGGATTTACTCATTCTCTCAGGATGAGTGAACACACTGCAGATCTTTATTTTTTATTTATTTATTTTTTTAAAGATTTATTTATTTGTGTATACAACAGTTGGGTACAGGCCAGAGGAGTGAGAAGATTCACCAGAGACAGAGCAGTCAGGGAGATAGACTGAAACACACTGCTGAGGGGAGGACTAAGCGAGACAGGAGAGGTCTGCTGCGCCATGTGGGTCACCTGCCTAGTCAGGGATCGAACTTGTGCTGCAGTGGCTGCTGATAGCTTCATAGTGCTGCAACTCAAACCCTTGCGCCACCAAGGAGGCCCCACTGCAGGTCTTTAAAGCTTGTAGCTTAGACTCTGAATTTCTGCATAGAGGAGAGAAAAATTTATTTTATTGGTCATCCTAAATTCTACTGCACAAATGACTTCTTTTGCGTGAAGTTTCCAAATTTGCAAAACACTTTTATTAAAAAATTTAAGAGAAATTTCACATTTTTGTATTTTAAAAGGACAGGAGATTATAAATGATTACCTTTATGTCATATTATATAATTTCAAAGTTAAAGAATAAAGATGCTATAAATGCCCAGGCACAAATTAAACACTTGTTATCTTTTGTTTAAAAAAAAAATCTACTGGGCCTCCCTGGTGGCACAGCGAGTTGAGCGGCGCGCTGTGAAGCATCTACTGTACAACAACGCGAGTTCTATCCCCAGCCAGGGAGGGGACCCACATGGCATAGCAGCTCTCTCTTGCCTCGCCCACAGCTCCCCTCGGCAGTGTACTTTAGTCGATTTGCCTGTTCTGCTCCCCACTCTGTCTCTGGTGAATCCTCTCAACTCCCGCACTCTGGCTGTACCCCATGTTGTATAATATAGATAGATAGATAGATAGATAGATAGATAGATAGATAGATAGATAGATAGATAGATAGATAGATAGATAGACAGATAGACAGATAGATAGATAGATAGAATCTACTAATTATTTTTTAAAAGCTGGTGATCTAATATCCCTTCTATAGGCATGTGTTTATTTTGGAAGAATGGCACCTTCATAAAAACAATAAATATAAACATTAGTGTACACAGAATTTTTTAAATACTTTTTCATTAGTATTGATCTGTGATTTAATCTTCAGTGCATGGTGAGCTTTGAGGACATTTGAGGAATTTATAAGCAATTACAAATGTTTTAAATCCTTAGCTCTAGGTAGATTTATATATATATTAAAGATTTATTTATTTATGCATATAAAAACTGGGGCACAAGCCAGAGATGTGGGGGTTGAAAGGAGTCACCAGAGACAGAGTGGGGAACGAACAGGCAGATTGACCAAAATATACTGCCAAGGGGAGCACTTATGAGACTGAACAAACTTCAGATACCAGTAATATTTCAACCCAATAAAAAATGAAAGCTTATTTTAAAAATATGTGCATAATATTCCTCAGTACTTCTCATGGCATTAATGAAGCATAACTATATTAAAAACAACAAATAAAGGCGTAAAATTATAAATTGTTTTATCATACAATCTCTTATTAAGCAGAAATATTTAGGTATTTTCAAATGAGTTATAGTGGTATGTATTTTGTTAAATCCAGGGGTAATTTTTAAAGTATATAAAATACATATTATTTCAGTTAATAAAAATGATATTTTATTTATCAATGAGGTAATATAACCTACTGCAAATACTTTTCCAAATAGAATTTTTTTATATCAATGGTAGTATTCAACTCTCTAATATGAGATCAAAGAAAATCACCATTTGAGTGAGAAGACTTTTTAATCCTCCCTAAAAGAAATGTATTCGCCAATATGATAGAGACACATCATCATAAGGTAAAATTTCCTGAAGGTGGCAGCATCCTAAGCAAATCTGTCCTCAACCTTTGCAGCAAGCTGTTCTTATTTATGAAATATTATTATATTTGTTGGTTAAAATGGCTAATAACAGTATAAACTACTGTCAATTGCATAAAGAAATGTAACTGTAATCATCATAATTATGTGCTTTCTAAAGGATTTCTAGTTAAAGAATAGTCTCTGCTTACAAATATGTTCAATGCTCAGTACAAATATCTTTGTCAAGGACTTTAATGTCTATAAAAATTTTGCTTCTTAATTCATTACTTTAATTTTCTTATTAACAAATGTTAGCAAAGTGACCATGTGGCAGAGATACATTTCAATATTCCATTTCCTATTTTGAGTGATTTTTTTTTTATCAGAGAAAAACAATCTCAATGTTGTTTTTTTTCTTTACATTTCTTGGAATATGAGGAAAATAACCATGAGGAATAACATTATGATGATTGTCAGAACTAAGAGTGGTCCCATAAATCAGGAAATAAATTCTAATGTAAATGTTGGGTTTTAAAGTACTTCACTAATTCAGTTCACATTTTAAGGGAAAACCCATTAAATTTTCTTATCTGTCAATAAAATATTTGCAGATGTACTTTTGAAGTTAAAATGTTCCAAGCAGATGGTTATGGTTGTTATCATTATTATTAAAAGACATGTTTTCAGACCTTTGTGGTTAGGGAGTCATATAAGTTACAGTTTATGATCATGGCCCGGATGCTCACTGCCACATCTGATTAAATATTCCATCAAAGATAAAAATTCCCTCAAGGGAAGGGTTAGCCTGTGGGAACAACTGAATGAGATGGTTCATTAGTAAAAACTGTATAACCCCCAGATCTTTTCATCCACCCTCAATCAGTTTGTACCTAAATTCTCTCACATCCATATCACTCTGATTTTTTTTTTCCCTTAGACTTTTCCCAACCATTTTCCTCCCTATTTCTTTCCTATTTTCCTTCATTCTATTTCTTAGCTTCCCTCTTCTGCATGCCATTATTCTTTCACCCATTTATTTTATTTATCTTCTTTTAAAATTTTTTTCAATTTCAATTCTCTATTCAATTTGTGGTTCTGTGAGTCTGGTGAATTTTAGGGATTTTCCTAGGGTATTTTCCAAAGGTTGGGAAACAGCATCATGATTGGGACTTAAAGTCACAGAAACAACTGTAGAATAGAGTCTGGGTGATAATGGGCAACAATATGATGGTGAGTGAAGCCTTACCCACATACTACTGAGTACAGAAAATAGGGACTAGGAAAATTCTATGCAGTTTACTAGGAAAATTCTATGCAGTTTACTTATAAATTGAAAACCAACACTGCCAACGTACACATAAATCTGTTTATATTTAGGTTAAAGTTAAAAATGCAAGGTAAAAATTCTAAAAGCATTAGCTTGAAGTCCTCAGTTAATATTATAAATTATATTCAGCAAGCTTAATTTAGATTCAGAAGTAACAAGAGAAAAACTGGCTCCTTTATTCTTACTTTGCTAAGTAAGACTTGCAGAAAGAAAAATTTAAGAAAATAGTTATTTAAAAGGGAATCACTTAAACTGAGTGATATAATGAAGAACAAAAATATAAAAAGGAGAAATAACTATGATTATAATGTGGAGACCGTGAAAGAAATGAAAGTTGAAGTACAGGAAACGATGAAAGTATTCATACACGTAATTAACAATAACCTTGGCGGAAAATTAAAAGACATGGACAAGGGGGCAAAAAGACAATCAAAATTATAATGTTTGGCAGATAAGTGGATCGGGAAGCTGTGGTACATATACACGATGGAATACTACTCAGCAATCAGAAATGAAAAACTAGACTCATTCATGGGAACATGGATGG
>JAGFMF010011668.1:12735845-12795120 GCA_019455555.1 Galemys pyrenaicus | reverse complement strand
TGGTTCCTCCCTTAGGAGGAACATAAGGGAACCAAAGGAGGATCAAGGAAAGGAATAAGAACACTAATAATAACAATAACAGCAATAAAGACACAAAAACCAAAAATGAGGAGACAAGGACAGACTGGGGACACCTGGTGGGGAGGGGAGGGGGAGCGTTGAGGGAAGAGGGGAGCACGAGGGACTGAGGTGATGGTGCACTGGTGAGATGGTGATGGGGAATACATGGGAATCACAATTGATGGCAAGTATATGTAAATTTTTTTAAAATTTTATATTAATAAAAAATAAAATAAAAATAAAATTTAAAAAATTATAATGTTTGGGAATGATAAGCGAGAGAGAAGATGAGGGGAGTGTATGAGAGAGACAGAGAGAGAGACAGAGAGACACAGACAGAGGATCTAGAAGCAAAAAAAAAAAAATGCTTTTTCATCAAAGCAGTATAGAGGAAATAAACTTAAAAAGTAATTTAGGAGAAAAAGCACTAAGACTTTTCCATGAATAAAAAGGGGGCTGGGGCCTCCCTGGTGGCGCAGTGGGGTAGGCAGCGCACTATGAAGCAAACAGCAGCCACTGCAGCACGAGTTCGATCCCCACTGCCGGCCAGGGGGGGGAACCACATGGCGCGGCAGACCTCTCCTGTTGTGCCCGCTGCTCCCCTCAGCAGTGTACTTCTGTTGATCTGCCTGTTCTGCTCCCCGCTCTCTGTGGTGAATCCTCTCACCCGCCCCACACCTCTGGCCTGTGCCCCAATGCTTGTATGCATAAATAAATAAATCTTTAAAAAAAAAAAAAGGGGGGGGCTGATCTGAAGTCATCTGCCAAGTGGAGAAAAATCTAGACATCTGAGACAAAGGAAAAAACCAGCAACTATTGTGCAACAGTCAGTTTTGCCATTAATCAAGTAAAGTGAAAAACCATTCTCACAACAAGCTGGTTTTCACATCATACATGATAGGGCAACAAATACAAAATTTAATTATTGTTGAAGGTAGAGGTGACACTAATTGTATTTAAATTTCTTCATAATTCCACATAATGTGATAATAAGTGAATTATGGAGACTCTCAAGCTTATTTCTGCTGCTCAACTGAAGTCATAAAAAACAAAGTTAGCCAGCAGTGGATATGTTATTATTCCATATAAGCTACCTTAAAAACTTTAGGTACTATGCATTTGAGGCACATTTACTTGTTTCATGGTTCCTTCTGCAAAATAAAGGCATATATGCAGCTGTTGGCAAAAGTGAGCAAAGGAAGGAGAAGCAAGGGAGAGTCACTTGAAGTGTTCACATCACCTCCTTAGCCCTTGGGTTAAAAAGGGTAGTCACACAAAAGATGTGGCATTCATAGCCTCCACCCAACTTCAGATCTACCACTAGAATATTGACTTTCCTCTGTGGCCTTCCAGTACAAGGAAATGAGTACACAAGAATGCAGTAAAAACTCTTAGTTTGTAGATAATAGTCAACATTATTTATTTCTTATAAAGACCAGGATGCTTGACATCTTTGTATATTCCATTGTTTCAGGAAGAACACCATTTACATAAAGGCTATAGGTGAGGAAACACCTGTGCTTGTAATCAGCATCTGCTGTGGATGAGTCAGAACACTGAAAGTAAGGAAAGGGTCTGTTTTCCTCACAGTTCCAAAGGAATTCAAAGACTTCTTTAAAAAAGAAAATTTATAAAAAGTTCCATCTAACCAAACCAATGACAAACCCTACAAATTTGTTTGTAGAATATGGGGGTGGCAGGAAAAGGGGAATAGGAGAGGTGAAAACAGAGGGGAAGGCAACACAAGGGACCATGGCGGAGGACTCTAGGTGCCTTGGCAGTGGGTGTGGTGTGGTGACACACATCTGAAGACGTGTGATTGATCCTACATCTCTGAATCATATGCAGTGTTGTAAACCATCGTTGCTAAATAAAATTAAATTTTTTTAAAAAGTTCTCTTGTCTAGACTCATAGTTATGGTCTAAATTACTCTTTAACATAAAATATAAATAAGGTATACATATGGTGCCTATGAAAAAGACACCCATCATAGGCACATATTTTTAATCAGATAACCAAACCCTAGTAACTAGTTCACTAATCATTATATAGTATTATCAGAAGACCCTCTGTCACCAACTTCAAAGGCAACCACTAGCGTGAATTCTATCAGCACAGTTTTATCTGTTTTTTGTCTTAACTTTCATGTATTTATTTTAAAAAGTTGAAATGATGTTCTATGTTCTCTTCAGTATTTGATTTCTCCACCCAATGTTAAGTTAGTATAAATTATCCATGTATTTGGAAGCACTTATGGATTGGTTAATCTCATTGCTGTATAATATTCCAGCACATGAATATACTGCAATATATTATGTATTCTACTCTTGATGGCTATTTGAGAAATTTCTAGTTTCAGTGTATATATAATTCACTTTAAAATAGTTTTGTATCAGGGAAGTGGAATTGCATACCATAGAGTATGCATATGTTTGTGCTTTATTACATAATGCCCCCAAAAAAGTCCAAAATGTTTCTACCAATTTACATACCAGTTTAATACATTATGGTTCCAATTGCTTTTTCAGACTACCTTCATTATTTCCATCTTTTTATTTTAGCCTTATGTTAGGTGACCACAGGAGGTTAGAGTGTAATCTAACAGCAGCTGAGGAATCTCAGAACCAGAGTTTGGTAATTCCATTTGTGAGTGATTTAGCTCTTATACGCCATATCTCATATACTTAAATAAGGAGCATCTTTCTGATAATTAAAAACAGAGTTTTTTTTTTTTAAATCTACCCAATGAGCCCATTTACTGTTACCTACCCATCATGAAAAATCTTTAAAACAATTAAGGGGTCAATTCTTCAATTTAATCACATTGAAGAAAACTGTAGTTTCAAGGACATGTAACTTTTCAAGTAATTTTTCCTATTTCCTAGTAATTTTACTTTTAGTCAGTCTAATTACCTATTATTTGACAGATTAATCCAGAATTCTTTTTCCTCCAAACTGAAAATGGACTCATTAGAAAACTTTAGATTAAAATATTATTCATTAAATATTACTACATGGTTATTTACTGTGATAATTATCAGGGATGAAAAGACTATTAAACTAACAAGCTATGGGGGAAAATAACCATAGCAATATTCTTTGAATACTTCTGTAGAACTTCAAACATATATCTCATTTGTTCTTTACAACAAACACAGGAATAGATTCTATTATTGCTCCCCTGCTATAACAGAGGAAATTTGCAAAGGTGTGAAGACATAAACTTGAAAAGACACAAAGACATTTGTCCAAGATAGTGGTAATGTAAAAATGGGGTTCAAACCCATACATCTAAATCCTCTGAGTACACTGATAACCACTGCACCAATCTACAACTATAACAAATGGTAAAATATATGTGTTTTAAAACAGGACTAAAATCAAAGTTTTCTGAAATATGTAGGTGGGAGAGATGAAATCTGACTATGAAAATAAAGTTATGCAAATGACATAAAATGAGATGGACTTTTAAAATTAGTCAGTACTTTGAAGGGGAAAATTAAAAGGAATGGAACTTAATGTAAAGGGACCAATGCAGATTCTACATTTATTAGAGGAATGAAGTTTGTTTTGTTACTCTAACCCTGAGAGTGAAAAAGTCTTGTAAGTCAGCTGATGTAAAGTGAATGCAGAAATTTAGGTCATAGTAGGTATGCATTCTACAGCCGTGTCATGAAGTTCAAGTGGCTAATGGATGAGAAAGTGAATCAAAACAGAACACATACAAAACACATTCAAGGAAGCAGTTCTTCTCGATCAGAATAACCAAAGTATAATAACGCAGTCAAAGGTTTAAAAATTTTATTCTGTGCAATTATTTTATATGAAAATATAAAATTGAATTACTTACAACATTCATTAAGTATGATCTTTTGCTAAAAAATGATTAAATTTTATTGTATCTAAACTAGGTCAAATTCAAATCACTTTTCATAGTGTTATCTCATGTAATTGTTCTAAAAATTATTTTCTTTAAAATGTTGGAAGAGATCATTAACCAATAATATTTTAGGGTTAAAAAAAGAAATATATATAAAAATATACTTTAAATAACAAATGTTGAAAAGATGTAAAGATGAATAAACAAACAATGGATAAGTAGATGTTTTATAACTAATGCCCAAAGTATTTAGAAAATACTTATCTTTTCTTATAAAGACAGAAATGAAAATTATAATAAAACTTGAGATGCCGTATTACATGTATAAGGGGGTCAAATTATTTTCAGTGATGATGATGTGGTGAAACTGATCCAGCAAAACATTGTTACTGTTTTCATAAATTTTACAATACTTTTGAGAACACTGTATTTCAAGAAAAATGAAGAAATCATAGTTTTTCTATTTATATAAACTTTCTCATTTATTTATTTAATAAATATTTTTCTATCATCCATATTAGGGACAGTATAAATATCAACGATATATATTCCATTTCTACAAGGAGTTAATATATTGAGGGCAAATTTAAAACAAATAATAAAATATTACCTTTTAGTTTAATAATGCCATGAGTTCTGTGATGTATAGGGAAAAAAGAAAACTAAGAATAGTTTACCCTAAGGAAACCATTTTATACAACAAAAAAAAAAGATTCATGAAGGTTTTTTTTCTGAAGATTTATTTCCTTATGCACATAAGAACTGGGGTACAAGCCAGAGGTGTGGGGGTGAGAGGCGTCACCAGAGACAGAGTGGGGAACAGGCAGATGGACTGAAATACACTGCTGAGGGGGACTGAGCTCATGCTGCAATGGCTGGTGATAGCTTCATAGTGCTATGACTCAACCCCCTGTGCCACCAGGGAGACCCCAGATTCATGAAGTTTTCAATGGAGCACCCGCTCCACTAATAGACAATGCTAATAGAACAGGCCAGAAGGCATCAGACACTCAAAATTTATTAGTTTATGAAACAGATGGATATATTCTGATAAGACAGGATAGTACCAAACTTAAAATTGTGACACCAGAGTGTTATAAAAAATTATAGTACAAAATGGTTTATACAAATGATCATGACACGTTTTGACATGCAGATTAGATATATGTCTATAGTATCCAGGGCTAAATGGATACAAATTGATCAGATTAAAAATGCATTTAATCTTATGTTACCTTTCTAAGAAAAAATGAACATTACTTGTTTGGCTTGAAAATTGAAGGAAAAAATGGATTATGAAATTATAAAAATCACACCTAAATGTTAAGCAAAACCGTTAAATTACAGAATGTTAACACAACAAAGTTTTACATTTTCACTATAACTTCCAAATTAAAATCTTCTCAATTATTTTCACCATAAAATGGCATTTATATTAATTTAATAACAATCCTGTTAAATAATTGGCTGTAGGTTCTGACTATCTCCGTATTTTTCAGGTGAGAAAAGTGAAGCTGGGATTATTTCTGCTGTGTGTCATTTGCTGTGTACAAGAGCAGAGGCCTCTTTATCTCAAATCAACAATGATTTTTTCCAAAGGACTTAAAAAAAGTTTAAATGTAACTCTTTATTTACCTACCAAACTTTGAATATGAAAAATTGGTTTCTTATTTTTCCTGCCAGTGTTTATTACACAGAACTATAGAATCATTCCGGAGTCTAATTATGACTCTGCTTTATTTAAAGTAAAGATACAAAATTCTTAAAATAAATTGAAGCCAGTACACTTTTTTCCAAGAAAAAAATCCCATGAGGTTTTATCTTCACTATATGTGTTCAAACAATTTTTGTGACAAAGCAGATAAATGCTGTTATAAGAAAAATAATCCTATACCGTATTGGATGAACTTTACTGCATTGACCTCTATTGTTATTCTAAGACTTTAAAGAATTGTGGCTGGAAACAATTGTAATTAATTGCACTGTAAATTAAATAACAATACTTAGGTTGTGCTTTTTTCCCCCAAAGCTATTTGTAGTTGTACCAACAAGTCTGATGGGTAGAATATGACCTCTTACTTATAACTGAAAACAAATGTCCCTTGCACACTTTAGGCAATTACTTATTATAATTTATGTAGATCCCAGCTTTTAAGCAAATATTATATATACAAAAGTTACTATGACTGTTTGCACACAAGCTTTTAATTCTATAAAAGGTAGAACATTACTTCATGTAGGTATTATCTTGATTTTGCAGTCTAAATAGAACTGAAACAAGGATCTTTACTTTGAAAACACTTATTATTGATTTTTAATATTAAGAAATCTAATTTTCTAGAATTATATCTATGCCTTCAGAAAGTCAAGTTTGTAAAAATTATAAAACTGTTAGAGAAAAAGGTAGTCCTGAATGGATTTCACAGATAAATTTATAAACGCCAACCGCCACTCCAAACCACCAGTATTCCAAAACCACAAATCCAATAATATAATTATCAAAAAGTGGATCACTGGGACCTGAGGGTAAAGTTAAGCAGCCAAGCTAACTATAAAACTAAAAAAATAAGCCATGTGCTCCCTCTTCCTTTAAAGCTATCTCACTTAACTCAGAGCCAGCTCTCAACACACCATTGCATTCCAGTTCAAAAAATCTAGTAAAATATTTACAAATGTATATCCCTCTTTTCGCTTTATATTATTACTCTTTTAGTCCCCATCTCTTATATAAAAAAAATCCTTTAATAACTTTTATCACATATGCCTAAAATTAAAACTTATTATAAAAATCTTCTAAAAACACAAGGACCCAGTCAAAAAAAAACATTTTATATTAAAATTACCCTGTAACAAAACTAGTATTTGTCTCTTTTAAAATTAGGGTTAATAAGAAAAGTAATTCCAATTGTGTTTCTAATTAGTGATTATTTTAGTCTATCTATCCAAAAGTTCTCTCAGCACTTAAACATAGAGTTGCCCCTGATCTGGTCATTTTCCCTGTTTGCTTGATCCCAAGTCTACATTTTAAATTTATTTCAGTAAGGGCAGATTAATTAATCCCAACTTGCTCATGGGAACCAACTGATTCAGAATAAATCTTTCCTAATTGTTTTGTGTTCACATGGGTGTTCACTTTGGCTCCTCTTCAAGCCTCCAGCCAAGGAAGAAAATTACCTTTCCACACCCAACTAAAAACAGAGTCAAAGAATAATTCCTTTGGTGAGCAGCGTCACTGAATAAGCAGTTTCAACTTGGTGTGTGTGTATTTTTTTAATGAAGATCTGTTTGTAGATTAAGTCAACAATGCTGTTTTTTGCTTTTTATTGCTTTTTTTAAAAAGCAATAAAAAATCATGTTCTGATTTAGAAATCACAAAAAAAACAAATTATAATCCTTTTCTAGGTCCTTTTTTTTTATCTTTCATCTTCACCTTTTAAAAATAATATCTTTTGATTTATCATCATTTATGCTATTCTGAGTCTTTAAGTTAACTTTCTCTGTTCAGAGAAAGGTATTAGTGCCCTAGTTTAAAAAAAAAAAAAAAAAAAAAAAAAACCCTGACACTATAATTGCACATAACTTTTTTTAAAGATTTTGATTTATTNTTTTAAAAAAAAAAAAAAAAAAAAAAAAAACCCTGACACTATAATTGCACATAACTTTTTTTAAAGATTTTGATTTATTTATTTTTGTGTAGACCAGGGGTATAGGCCAGAGGTGGGGGGTATGAGTGGATTCACCAGAAACAGAATGAAGAGCAGAACAGGTGGATTTATTGAAATACACTGAGGGGAGTAGCGGGTGAGGCAGGAGAGGTCTGCTGCACCATGTGGGTCCCCTCCCTGGCCAGGGATCTATCTCAGGCCTTTTTCATGATAGCAGCGCTGAGTCCTAACCCCAAGGCCAACAAGGAGGCCCACACATAACTTCTTATGTAGTTTTTCCCTCCCCTTTCTCAATATAAAAGTCCTGGATTAGTTACTGCCTGACTTGACCTACAAAAAGTATCCAAGTGCTTCAAAAAGGCTTGGTGCAAGCTTCTTGTGTCAGGAATTGCTTTTTTTTAGGAAAGCAGCATAGATTAGATGCTGCTGTAAAAAAAAAAAAGAGAGAGAGAAAAATCCCCACTGACATTCTAGAGGAAGATGGAAAAGTTTTCATAAAATAATGAGGACATTTTTGGAGGCTTTATAGTCTCTCCATGCCTCTCCAAACCCACCTCCAGGATATATCTCTCAACCCACACCCCCTTTCCAGGGTGATGAATCAGATAATCTACTCATCCTCTCTCCTGAAGTGTGGTTTCAGCATTGGTGGCTGGCAAAGCACCCTACTTAGTCACTGATAAACACTTTCTGGAAATAGCAGTGATGTCGAATTCGGTGGGCCTTTACCATAGAGCTTATGAAAGTGCCAGTGATAGGATTTAGATGGATGGCACTATAAATGAGACAAACTAAGCACAATCAATAGTGTGACTGTAGGGATATAAACAGTAATTTGAAAATATTTCTGATTTTTACAAGGTCATAAGGACTTATTTTGAACCCAGAAAATGAAGGACATCCTCAAATGTTGAGGTAATTCTGACTTAAGATAAATACATCAACATCAGATGAACAGGTCATTTGTTTTCTTTCCATTTGCCAGAGAAGCTGAATTCTGCACCATAAATGCTGTGATACTATTTACCAACTAACCCTGGTGTAGAAAAATGAAACTCTTATCTGACTCTATTTTTTTGAGCACCCTCCCCCCATTTTATAACTTTAGTAGGTAGGGAAAAATAGGTCTTTTAACCTGATCTCCATCAAACGATGTGGGTTTCTGTTTTAGTTTTCACAGAAAAGTGCAAGTTTACAGGTTGCCAAGTCACACAGTCCACAGCCTGTTAATGAATGAATCTCAGGGAGTATTTGTAAAACAACAGAGCAGACCTTTCCACTCTACTGAACTACATTCTCTTGTGTTTATTTAATGTCCTTTTTTACTTCATCATTTATAATATAGAGAATGTAAATATTCTATTCTAATCGCCCAATTCAAGGCTACATAAATAGTACTACCTGACTGCTTTTGCAATAGCCAGTAAGCTGTGTGTCCCAGTGTCTGTTTGCTTTTTCCCCAGCCCTATATTGTTATCCTCAAGTGTTTACTAAGCACGGTCTACCCGTTTACTCTCCAATATTAATTTCTTCCTTCCTTGAACGCTTTAGTAAGATACAATATGAAAGGCTTTGTAAAATAAGTTCTAATCTTATTCTTCTAGAAGCTTACATCTGAGTATATGTGTGTGTATTGTAAAAGAGAGAGCAGAGTACATTGGGGATGAAATATGAAATTCAGCAGTAGAGGAATTTTAAACATGTTCTTTCTGATTCTAAGACATATCCAGAAGTTCTATGGAAGGAGACAACCTCTGTACAGAGGTGGAAGCTTGTAGGAGGTGACTGAGGGAGTATGAGGCAGAGGTATTCTCTACCAAGTCAGCAGACATAGGGAAGGGGCGGGGAGAGGGTGTTCTGTCAGGAGGGAGCTGAGCTGCCTCTGTAGGTGACTAATTTAGTGTATTTCCATTTACCTTTATCTCTAAGGAATTGAATGCTACCACAAGATGCCCTTGATGACCACAGGTGTCTTATCTATGGAGTTAGCCCATGCATACTGAAGGAGCTGAAGGAGCTGGATTTCACCTCTGTCAAAAGCAGCCCCTCATTCAAGCACTGGTTTCTTTTGTAGCTGCAAGTTTCCCATTCAGTTTATACATTAGGAAGAGGATTTGAATCTTTAATTTCACGTGCGTTCAAATCCTCATTTTTTTTAGAAAGGAAATGTAATGAAAGAGGGGACTAGCTGATATTGAATACAGCTAGATAAAGTAATTTTTTTTCCTTGAAATACTTTGTTAATTTTCAATCACACTCTCTCCAGGATTGTCTTCTTATACTCTGGTCACTTTTTCTTAACGAATAAAAAGTTACTTGTTATTTTACCAATTTAATTATTCCACATTTATAGTTGCATATTGTGTTTCAAGCACTGCCTGAGAATTCCAGGTATTTAAAGGACGTTGTATTTGTGTTTTCTTGTTATTGATTTCATTTCATTTAGTTTATTAAGGAAAAGTAAAAATAAAAATAAGTAAAGAAGAATAAATGCTCTATCAGGGAAGTCCAGATACTCTGGGAAGCTGTAAGAAGAGTATTTACTACCTGTCTAGAGTAGGGGGGGATTCCAGAGCGCAGTCCAGGGAGGTAGCCAAGGGAGGAAGTACAAGGTAAAGGCACATAAAGGCAGGAATATAAAAATGTGTGAGAAACTGAGGATGATAGAAAACTGTAATCAAAAACTAAGTAAAAGATGAAGCTGGAATGACTGTTTTTTGGCACTGAAATGGGGAAGAATTATTACTGATTCTGAAGTGTCTTTTTTTGGCTTCTACCAATTAAATTCCATACTAATTTCAAAATGGCGGTGACTGGGAAGCAGGGTATTGGCTGGCTTGGAGGATATTCTAGATCAGGTTTCAGATGCTTTCACTGGTAGCACATTTAACCCCATCCCTCACCTCTCACTACTAGGGAAAGTACCTCCCAGTTGATTAGGTTTTTCAACAACAGGAAGGTAACAAATAAGGACCAGTTAATCCAATAACACAAACAAGGACCAGGTCCCAGGGGCCCTGTAACAGAAGACCAGTCTAAACATGTTGACATGTTACCTTCATGATGTCTCAGGCCCTCCCACTTTGTATTTGCTACTTCTTAGAACACTAGGATAGGATCCTGGATTAAGACCAAGTCCAAACTCAGCAGAAGGCATTCTATGAGCCTTTGCTTAACAAGCTTCTGCTTAACTTTAGTTTACCTGAAGAGTAAAGTGAAGCTTTCTGGAATACCTTCTGACCTCTTAGTCAAAATGAACAGCTGGCTTTTCTATACTGCCATGGTATTTTAATATTACCTCCATTAAGTGAACACATAATATCTGACTAATAATAGCTAATAAAAAGCTATGCATACCACTTGCTATGTGTAAGGCATTTCCTGGACTATATTAACTTATCTAATGCTCATAACTACCTGTGCAATACATATTATTACAATCCCATTTTACAAATGTGCAAACTTAGGCAAAGAGAATTTGGGTAATGTGTCCAAGGCCATACAGTTAATAAGTTCTAGAGCCAGAATTCAACCCACCAAGCCTGGCTCCAGGGTCCACACTCTTAACCACTGTCTTAAGTGAATTCTTGAAAAATAAAGACTGAGTCTCACTCATCCTTGAATCCTCAGTATCTTTAGAACTGGGTATACTCCATAACTACCTGTTACACTAATATTTATGTTAGTACTTTTTAAATACCATAAGATAACTTTTAATAACTTCCTGTGATAATATGTTTGGGTCTCACTGCCATTATGGTTAAGAAGTTCTTCCTAATATTTACCTTTAATCTTCCTGATATAGTCAAAATACATTCCCTAGTTCAGTCTTCAGTGAACACAAATTATTTTCTGGTCTTCAATTCTTTTCTCTACAACTGACCATTTCAATAACTATATAAATACATTTCCTCTTCTCCCATCTGAACAAAATTTGAATGAAACAATTTTTCAAAGTTCTCTTAAATTCACTTTTCTCCCAACTATCTCTTCATTTTTCTTTTGTCTTTTATAGCAAAATTCTTGGTAAGATGTTTATACTCAATTTTTCTATTTCATCTTCTCCTTTTCTCTTAAGCCTATTTCAATAAGGCTTCCCCACCACCTCAGAAATTGGATCCAACTAAAAATCACTTTCTCATCATTTATATGATATAACTCATCAAAATTAATCAGTATACTCATTCATTTTTTCCAGTTTTCTCTTTTTTAAAAATGTTTAATTTATTTTAATTTATTTGTTTTCTTACTATATTTGCTTACTTTTCTAGGTGTAGTCCCTATGAAATTTCTACCACCAATTCATCTGTTCGCCATCACCATAGTCCCTTGTGTTCTTCCCATCCCTGCCTTGATCATTTTTTGGATACACTTTCTTCTCTTGAGATCCAATATACCAAACTCTTTTATTTTTTTCCTTCTCTTACTACTTACCACTTTATAGATGCTTTTGTTGGTCTTGCTTTTATATCTAAGCTCGCAGTGTTGGAATTCCATTAAGATGCAATTCATTGTTCTGTTCTCCATTCTCAATATATTCTTTTAATCATATGATCTTTTCTCACTGCCTTAAAAACTTATAGGTGCCAGTGACTACCAAATCTATATCTTCAGTCCAGAATTCCTTCCTAAACCTTCATGTGTATTTTACAAATGCTTAGTCCAATCTCCTCTTAATTTCTATAGGCAACTCACACTTACATGTTCAGAATGAATTCCTCATGAGGACTCTGTCCCAAACCTATTTCAACAATTACTCCCTGTTGCAATAAATTTAAAATCTATACCTCCAGTTCCTCAGACCAAAAATCTTAATGACATGATTGATTCTTTTTCCATATCCTACATTCAACCTGTCTGCAAATCCTCTTGGTTGTACTTTCAAAATTTGTCCAACAAAACATCTTTCTGCTTCATTGCAGTACTACTAATATTGACAATCAAGGTCCCTCACTGGGATTATGACAAGAGCCTCCTAGCTAGTCTAACTGCTACTCCTCTACTACTCTAAAGAAAATTTTCCACATTGTAATGATAAGATTTTTTTGAAAATACAAGTCAAATCACATCAACTCTCTGTTCTAAACAATATCTTATCCAGAATACAAGTAAAATTCCTTATGATGCTCTTGAAGTGGCTCCACAGAGACTCAACTCCACCAAATAGGGAAACAAAAGCAAAATAAACATGGCTATATCAATCTGAAAAACTTCTGCACAGTGGAAAAAACTTACTTCAAAATGAAAAAATATTCTACTGAGTGGGAGAAGATATTTGTACATCATACATCTAATAAGGGATATATTGAAAATATACAAAGAACTCATAAAACCTAACAATTAAAAACAAACAACTCAATCTCAAAATGGGCAGAAGATCAGAAGAGACACTAGTTCTTATTCTAAAAATCTTATAAATCTATCATAGAGGATGAAACCCTAAACTAGAGCTCCTTCATTGATGTCAAATATGACTGCCCTAGTCTAATAACCACATCATTTGAATAGCAGATTATTTTACGCCTCCATAGATTCTTTCCACTATAGTATGAAACTTGGTGCTTTTATATACTATAAAACCTCAAGCAATTATCTACCATCTGCATCTATCACTCCACATTGGTAAAATATGTGTTTCAGAAAGGATAAATGATTCTTTCCTTTGGTCTTTTCAGCAACAAGGATTACTTTGAAGATTTGCCAGGATCGTATTTGCTATTTGAAAGTAGCGATGATCTAGTTGTGTCAAAGAGCTGAATGTGATCATATTTTAGAAAAAATAAGAGCTAATAAAATGCAGTCTTGAATCTAGCATGATTTTAACCTTGATGCCACACTGATGTCATTGTCTATCAACTTTTTAAAAACATGTTTTTTTTATTTGGTGGCAGTTGGTGAGTGGGGAGTGAGGTGACAAGTGGTAGAGTTTCCTGTGTGTGTCTTCATATATTGTAGAGTATGATGCTGTGGTAGTAGGACTTGATGTTAAATTCTGTCTGCTTGGCTAAAGGTACATACTAGTTTTCCTTGTTAAGATTTTATAAGAGATCCTTTCAGAGACAGCAGTCATAACAAAACTGTTTGTCCAATAATCAGTCAGCTCTGTTCATACAGAAATTGGGAGCCAATAGGGCATCTGGAATTAACAAGGGCTTTGCTGTCACTCAGAATTTGATTTGAATACCCATCTGCATCACTTCATTCACAAGGTAATTTTTATTATAAATTTATTTTATTTTTATAACAAGAGGTCAGTTCTGGCTTCTTGTTTTCATTGAGTTAAACCCCACAATTTTAATCACTGAGAAAAACTTTATTATAAAAATTTGATAAAAATGAAATTTATCAAAATGTTATTGATAAATTTATTTAAGCATTTTTTTAAAAAACAGATTAAATATCTAGCCATGTATCACCTCTTGGGAGTCATTTTCCTCTGAAGTACCTGACTGTATAATGGAGTACCCAAAAGATAGTAAGCCTTGTGGGTGGCTCACTTCACTTCTTTGGATGAAAGGATGAGAGAGTAAAATTCTAAATATATTTTTTTAAATTTATAGTCCTCAAATAAACTATTAGAAGACTTCTTTGGATTCCTCTTGTGTTAACTTCTTCCATTCCATGTATCAGAACACATCCATGGGCATGTGTGCCTATGTGTGTGGCATAGGTCAGTTTAAGCATTTTAAGGGAAATATTGTTGGGAAAGATACACATGGTGAAAGCAAAATATTGCTGTTCTTTTATTCCTTTTCAATCTGTGATCCCAAGGAAAATCTATTTCTTCATGTGTTGGATTTTAGTCTGCAGATTTCAAGATTGCTGACTCTAATCTCCATCTTGAATTTCTAAACATATAGATACAAACCCTTTGGTGATGATACAACTCAGTTTAGCTTAAGTCAAATTTTTTGATTCAACTTATACTAAAAAATATAAGGGTTGATCTGACTTGGTGGCAGGGATTCCAATGACATCACCAGTACTTGGTCAATTTCTCTCCTCTACTTTTTTCTTTTTTTCCTTACCTTTTAAGGAAGGTCTCTGTTATTACTCCCCAGCTCCTTCCCCACCTCATCCTTTTCCCGATCTGTCCTTGCTGTTGTTATCATTTTCAAGGAAGGCAGTCCCTAAACAAATCCACACTGAATCAGAGAGAAAGGCACCTCACCTGACCCACACGTACAGTGGGGACTACACAGAACTAGCAGTTCTCATTGATGATGACTGCAGGGAAAAAATATTCATTAATCAAATTCCAAATATTGATCAATCATAATCCTTTTTTAGATGGCTTTGATAAGAATCAAAGTAAAAATGTTAACTGAACAGTCATGGCTTACTTCCTAAAGTGATAAATATATCATTTTAGGAAAGAATACCTGATTTTTATTTAGGCACCTAGCCAATAATATATTTTCCTCAAGGTCTTTAAATTACAAGGCAAAGAAAATTCTTCTCTTTTTAGAAAATCAACTCTGTTTGAAATGAAAATGCTTGATCAGTTTTCCCTGTGAAATTATCTGAACCCCAAGATAAAATGGCATAGAACAAAACACAGTAGCAATAAAATTTAGCAGGACTTGTGAGTACAGCTCTTTGAATTAATTATTATATTTATTATTTCAATTCATTAGTTTATTAGTCATTGAATATTCAAGAACCCTGACTAATAACCTGTCCCTTTGCTAGAACTTGGGAAATATGAATGAATAGAGCACAAACTTTGATCTCATGCGGTAACAGTCTAATATGAGAGAAGACAGATTATAACAGAATATGTTAAGTATATATAAATGATACTAGAATCCTAGTTCTTCCTAAGGAGTCGTAGTAGGCTACAAAGATCATTTGAGATGCATAAATAAAGATGCTATGATAGCTATACACAATGGAATATTACTCGGCTATAAAAAATGAAATCTTGCCATTTGTGGGAATATGGATGGATCTTGAGAGAATTATGTTAAGTAAAATAAATCAGAAAAAAAGAAAATAACATATGATTTCATGCATATGTGGAACATAAAGAAACAATGCAAAAAAAAAAAAAAAAGCTTAGATTCTTATAATCCAATGGTTTTCACCAGAAGAGAAAGGAGTTGGGAGTGGGTGGAATGGATAGAAGCCTTCTATTAAATGTTGGTGGATTGCAAGTGGACCTTCAGTGGTGAACATAGTGTGGTATATAAATTTGTTGAAGTATCACTATGCACCTGAAACATACAGTACTGTAAGCCAATGTTACTTATTTTTTTTTTAATGAAATGCATTTTAAGTATTAAGAAAAATATCTTTAAACTGAAGGAAACAGAGTTGGGGAAGAGACTCCCCAAAAGATGAAACCATAGGAGAAAAATCACAGAGGAGTGCAAGGTCTTAACAGTTGGAGAAGGATAAATATGTCAGTGGAGTACATGATAGACTCTGGAAATAATAAGGGCAGAAGGAAGATTTTAGTCAGATCTGAAGAGTTTAGATACCAAGGGAAGAACCATATTCTTCCAGTTTGTATTCTTCCTCACTACTTTACAGACATGGAACCTTGAGTAAGTACGCGTGGGACACTTATAGGTAGCTCACTGGGTACTACACTAACAACTAAATTTCACAATTATCACACTCAATTCATTTTTTCAAAATGGGACTGCCAGGCAACGCAGAAAGGGTTTTGTTATAGCTTCCATGACTACCTCTGGAATATAGGGACCTTAAGGATGGTTGCATAAAGAGAGCTGGTTTTTGTCACCCATCTTTTGTGTACTTCCTTATAGGATTTAAACATGTGGTTTTTATTGACCTATATTGTTTCTTCCCCTCTGACAACCAATGTTTTATTTCCTAGATAGAACATGTATTCCTAACTCTCTTCAGAAGTGTGATTATAGTAGGTAACTAAATTTCTGATGAACCCATCCATCCATAAATAACCCAGAGGCACACTTGGGGAGGGGAGGGGCAGGAAGGGGACCCTTCCTTACACTTCTGTAAACACTTCTGCTTGCCAGAAGCTTGTGCTTTTTAGGAAGAGGCTCAAAAGGCTAGAACACATGTAGTTTATAGACTTACTCATCACAGTTACCAAATGCTTAAAGATATATGAACAAATGTTTAGAGCCAAAAAATGTAATAAAAAGATATGTTTCCCATTAGCTTCCTTTGAAACTTTTTGTTTTTTTTAATAAGAAGGTGAAGTCAGTTACAAAAGGTTATATTCATAACCAAGTTGAGTTCAGGAGCTGAGGCAGAGACTTCCTATATAAGAAAGACAGGCAGAGTTTGGTCCAAGAATGAAGGCTGGATTCTGGGAGAGTGAAGCTCACTTGAAAACAACACCATGTGCCACTCAGAGCTCTTCCTGGTCCACCCATGCCAGAGATTTAGGGAGACAGCGGTATAAAATTCTCCTTCTTTGGAAGATATTATAATGCACCATTCATTTGATGCCCACCCATAATCAAAGAGGGTGAGATTTTCATTTCTTTTTCCCAGACCATTGCACTGTGGGATCCTGTTCTCAGAGGGAGAGAGGGCATGTCTGGACAGGGGCAGGATGCACATGGCATCTGGCCAGATCTGCTCATGAACACTTTGATGAAATCCTCCACAAAATCTCAGAAGTGCTTGAGGGTTGAAGGGTGGTCTTTTTAATGAGCTGGGGGTATATATTAGCAGGTGAGGTCTTATCTGGTAAAAGTTTGATTACAATTAAAAGGATTAGAGCTACTTATGCCACTCTTTTCCCACAGACAGTACTTAATGACCTCTACAGTTTCTCGGTTTCAGTGTGTAGCTATAACATTTGGCTACTTTCTGGGGGTGGTTCCCTATCACCTTCCAAGTGTCCCCAAACAGATCGCGCAAAGAAGCATGCCATTGCCTTTTGTGCATCTTCGATTCACTGTGAAATCTACAATTAGACAAAAGCTCCTCATCAGCATCGGAAACCAAATCTTGGAATTTAGTAATGTAGCGACAGCATTTTCGTTCTTATACACTGCATCAAGTATAAACCACGAACAGCAACGTCGCTTTAATGTGCCATTGTTCAGTTTAGGTCTTAATTGGCTTTAGGACACTGTCCCACACATCATCCTGAGTCATAGTCTAGCATGCCAAGATTCTTATTCAACAGACTCCAACGTTTTCTTATGTCTTTTCTCCCACTTTTTCCAGGGGCTCTAACCCTGCCCCATTTATTCCTCTATCTCTTCCTTACCAAGTTTTAAATAGTGCTATCCTCAGAATGGCGTCTCATGTTATATGAATGCTAGCAAATATACACATTTTCTCTCCCTCTCTCAACCTGCATCTCATCCTTGAGGGGACTGACATGCCTAATCTCAGCAGAGCCTCTCCACCCTTCGCACAGCCCAGCCCAGCGTCTGAGCACACGTTGCTGCTTGCTCTGGGGCTTCTCCACCCCCACCCTACCTCTCCACCCACGGCCTCTGCACCCCGCCCAGTCTACATCCTGAGGCAATGCCCTCCTCTCCCAAGCTACTTATACAATTATCCTCACTAGTTTTACTATGCACTGTTCACTTGGGGTGGGGGGTAGAGCTGAGGCATCCCTTTAGGAGTCAGCTAAGGAGGAATTTGGATACTCTGGAACAATCACTTTCAATCCTTTTTCTTCTACCAACATCTAACACAAGAAAATGTCAATACACACCACAGGGATAAGCAGAATATGTCAACTATATCATGCACAGAACTAATGTATGTGAGATTAACTAGAAACTCTTAAAAAACGGAAATGTATATTGTAAAGTGTATTTTATTATATTTGTGTACATTTCTGCATTATAATAATACTGTTTAACATTTATTGGCACTAGCTCTGTTGGGTGCATATATTTTCTCAGGTGAATTCAGCCACACATTTTAAAAAACAAAATTTATATTGTATATGTGTAGCTCTTTTTATGTGTATGTTTGTGTGTTTGTGTTGTAATAATAACAGCTAATACTTTTTCAGCACTTGTTCTGTGATTGGCACATATATTAATCATGCAGTTCTCTTAACACTATACGTAGAAACTGGTACTGCTCTTACTTTACCGATTAAGGAAACTAAGGCACAGAGAAGTTAATTAACTTTCCCATGTTACGAGGATAGGAAATGATAAAAGCAAGATTTGAACACAGGTTACTACCTTCTGGGACTAGTGCCCTGCCCCCCCCCCCATTAGACACATAATTTTATATCACTACATATGTTTATGTTGTTTCCGAGATTACTATGACTGTAATTCTGGATCTATTCACTTATTTTATAATCTTACTCCCTGCAAGAAATTCACAGCAAATACTTTTGACAGATACACTTTTCAAAAGTTTTTAAGATGACTATTTTAATGCAATAAACTGATGTTAAGAATTCACATAACATTTCTTGTTAAATAGAAAACACCTAATAAGTGATCTAAGTCTCAGGAGAGATCATATTATGAATTGACTACAATGAGCATCATTCTATCCTTTTAAACAAAAAGAGTAAAGCGTATGTTATTGCCATCACTGCCAGTTAAATAACAACTCAGAAAAAAAAAAAAAGCCACCCATCCAAAACCACTACTATGTGCTAATGTGCAGGCAATCTAAAAATCATAAGCATCAGAAAGTTAAACAAAGAGCAATTTTTTTCACTTAACAGCAAAAAAAAAAAAAGATAAAATTTGTATCCTATATCCCAGTTGCTAACCTTATTTGAGTTATGGACTGACGTTCCCATTCATTTTATAATTATGAAGATAGTATAACTCTTTAGTAATTTTAATTCTAACAACATTTTCATCATCCTGGCTGTCATGGTAGGCTGTAGTCTTTTCAGTCTTATATCAGAATGGTATTCTTTTTATCTTGATAAAGATGCTTAAGTTTATGAAATCTCACAGTGAGAGGCTAAACGGATGTGGAAGACAGCACTAAGGAGTCAGAAGGCCTGAGCAGCCCTGGGAAAGAGCTATTTTCAGGCCATCCTAGGGAAGTGAGACAGTAACTCTAAGGAATAACCACAGCAGTTACCAAATCTAAGATTTAATTATTCCAAAAATGTGTTGAACACATAGTGTTGCGGTAAAGACTGGGGTATTTAGAAGTAGTATTTTGTAATCATATTTGTTAGGAAAGTTTACTACACGAAATATCACCTTGATTATTTAGATATTGTGACTAAAAACGAATGGTGCAGTTTATTTAATGCAATTCCAAAGTTTCCTTTTTCTTAAATTTATAATTGTTCTTATTAAGAAAGTATTTCTTAGAGTCATAAACAGAAATAGAAAAAGAAAATGAGACCCAATGATAGAGAAACTTTGTTCAAGAGATGTTTTATTTAATGGCAGGAAAACATTTTAAAAACTAATCACAGGGGCCTCCCTGGTGGTGCAAGGCATTAAGCACCACACTATGAAGCATCTGCAGCCACTGCAGCGTGAGTTTGATCCCCAGCCACGGAGGTGACCCACATATCTCAGCAAACCTCTCCTGTCTCACCTGCTGCTCTCCTCAGCAGTGTATTTCACTGGATTTTCCTGTTCTGCTCCCCACTCTGACTCTGGTGAATCCTCTCACCCCCCACACCTCTGGCCCGTACCCCAGTTCTTGTATGAATAAATAATCTTTAAAAAAAATTAGCCACAACTCTCCTTGAATATTGCCAAGAAAAACTAATTTTTAATGTCATAAATTTTAAACAGGGCTATAAAAATCAGTTTCTACATTTCTGTTTCCAAAGTATTTGAAATGCTTTGTCTTTAAACCTAAATTCTAGGTGCGTAATTTAAGTTGGATCAGAGAAATAACAAAAAAACATCTGTGAAGTTACTCTAATGGGTCACACCTACTCAGAAAAAAAAAAAAAAACAAGTTTAACAAGTTCTTGCTGAGAACATTCATTTACTAGACCTATTAATTTAGCAAAATAATAGCAATATTATTTGTATAAAGCAACTGTGGCAGATGGTAAGATAATAATAAGATAGCAGTGAATACAGACAATGGTCAAATCCTTCCAGAGTTTCACAGGTTTGATTTCAATTCAGCATGGGCATGCATGGCAAGCTCGGTGGAGGTGTCATTTATGGTTATGCTAGTATCTTAGAGGTCTCCAAAGAAACACATACATAGTTAGGCAGTAAAATAATGCCCATCTGATTTTTAGTAGTGTCTCTAATTTTAAAATCATATGCAATTAAGAGCTTACCGTTTAAATAAAACATTCACCCCCAACTTAGAGAATTTGCCAAATATTCGTCACTCGTCCTGACACTACTTTCAGGTGAGAGTCTGGGAAATGAGCCTGTGTCAAGCTCATAATTTACCTGTCAAAGCTCAGGAAGGTCCTTACCTGTCCAGATTTTATAAATACTATCCTGATGTGTTAATAGCCCCTACTAATCAGTGGATCCTTAATTAGGTTCAGAAGATGCCACAAACCACTAGTTTGTTCAATGCCATCAAGTATTGGTTGCTAGACATAAGCAGAGAGAGCACTGAGGCGACCATTTATCTTTCATTAGGTTTTCATCATCTATCATTTTAAATGTCACAACTTCCTGTAATTCAAGGAGAATTAAATAAACTATACAGAAGATTCTTGAAAATGAAATTTTCAAATGTCAGTGAGCAATTTATTCCACAGTATATGTAAAACAAATGACGTTTCATGGAAATAGTCTTCAAATTTAGTAAGCAAGGATATTTTCAATTACTTTTATAAACTCTGAAACTCTTTTGATCTATTACCCCTATTGTAGTGAGAGGCATATGGCAGAAAAATCACACAACCAGAATTTCTGGTTTAATATTTTATTTTCATTGTCAGTACTTATATCTTGATATAATTTATGACTAAAATGCAATACTATTAGAGATTAGTTCAATACATTAAAATTTTGAACTTTGGAAAATTTAAAACTATTTTATATTAAACATGATACAAGATGGTGATTCAAACATCAGGTCAAAGAGTGAAGTAGAAAAATTTAAATTTCTTTCTAATTTTTGCAATTAAAAAATGTTTATCACTTCTTGGCCTTTTGGCTAAAATCAAGTGTAAAAAATGTTTTTCTACATCTTTTTTTCCCCCTTAAATTTGTGCTTGATATTATTTATTAGCATCTATAATATTTTGTTTGAAACATTTAGCAATGTTATGTAAGAATGTGTGAGAAAAATAGATTTATTGCAGATAAATAAATCTATCCAAACAGCCTGAAAAATACTTAATCACAAATATTTATCAGATTTTAAAGCAATATTCTAAGCAGCAATTGATTGCAAGCACTCAAGTAACACCAGTGAGATATATAAGCCAATCGTTTTAAATCTTGACAATTTTTAAAAATCCTTATGGTTAAAAAAAGCAATATTAATGAATTACTCGTTTGTTTTAAAATAAATATGTGTTAGGCTCATTCATGTTAACAGTTAAGATGCTCAGTGGTTCTCAGGTAGTTTTTATTTTATTTCACTTTTATTTTTCAAGAAGTTTTTTAATGTCTTTTATTTATCTTTTGAGGCAACATTAATTTGTAGTACTTTATATGCTTTAGGAGATAGACTCACCCCTCCTCAGATGTAATTCACTACTCCATACCCACCACCAAAACACCCACACTCATTTGCCTTAGACCTTTGGACCCCTACTCACTCGTTCCCACTCCCACACACCCACCTGATTTAGTAGCTTCAATTCTGCAGTCATATTTCAGGTTCTGTTTTAATTTCATTTTATCATTTCCTTTGTTTTGTTTTCCTACAGTCCATAGATGAATGAAATCATAGATATGTGTCTCTCCCTCCAACTAATTCCACTTAGCATGCTCTCCTCCATTTCCATGTAAGCTGTCCCAAATGGCAAGTAGTTCATACTACTATCTAACTAGTATTCCATTATAGGGTAAATGAAAGTTATCAGGCTTTTTCAGCCCTCCCACCATTAACATCTATGGTCAATACCTGTGGTTTTATATGCATGCCTGGTGGCGGGCAACTGGCGCATGGTGTGGTCATGTGTAAATGGGCACACCTGAACCAAGAGGATGCGTCTATAAGGGCAGTGTCACAGAGAATGGGGCCAGCAGCAGAGGATGGGTTGGGGGGGGGGGTTCCCTCAAACTACATTCTTTCCTTGTCTTGAACATTTGCTGCTCTCATTACTATGTGTAGGTCTCTGAATTTAGGTAAACATTTTTTTTTCTTTTTAAAGATTTATTTATTTATGCATACAAGAGCTGGGGTACAGGCCAGAGTTCAGGGTGGTGAGAGGATTCATCAGAAACAGAGCCAGGAACAGAACAGGCAAACTGACCGAAACACACTGCTGAGGGGAGCAGCGGGCACAGCAGGAGAGGTCTGCTGCGCCGTGTGGGTCCCCTCCCTGGCTGGTGGCAGGGATCGAACTCATGCTGCAGTGGCTGCTGTTTGCTTCATAGTGCGTTGCTTAACCCACTGCACCACCAGGGAGGCCCCAGGTAAACATCTTTTAACTTAATGGACTAGGGTATATTTAATTCTTTAGCCAGGTGTGGGAACTTATCTATTATTTCTTTGAAAAGCCTCTCTGCTCCCTCTTTTTGTCTTCCCCCTTTGGGATACCCATTATTCTTATGGTGACTTTCTTCATGGTGTTGGATAGTTCTTGAATTGTTTCTTCATTATTTTTTTACATCTTGTCTCTCTCTCTTCTTTCACTTGAGTTTCATAGGATATTGTTTCCCAGGTCACTGATCAGTTCTTCATTTGATCTAGTCTACTTCCATAGCTTTCTCTAGAGTTCTTGACCTTATTTACTGAGCTCTGTACATCTTGAGTTTCTGTTAATTTCTTATTTAATGCTTCATTTTCTATCTTCTGTTCATTGCTTTTATTTCTAAGTTCATTGGTCTTTGTTTCTGAAATTTGTTGTATTGCTTTGTTTAGTTCTTCTGAGTTATTTTGTATTTCTTTGCCTTGTTTTTCTGCATTCTCTTAAGTTAATTTGACTTGCCTTTTTGATTTTTCTTCTCCTCGTTCAGTTTCTTTATCATAGCAGTTCTGATCTCTATCTGATAGGAGATGTAACCTTCCATCTTTTTGCATTTGGATTCTGGATAGTTGTCACCTAATGATGTCATGTTCAATTGGGGGTACATATTTCATATGTTATAATTTTTGTCTGCTTATTTTCCTACTAGAGTTCTCCCTATTCTATATTTTTAAATATCTTTAGCAGTTATTGATGAGCTAAGTTACTTTACTTGTCCATAGTTTGTCCTCTGGTGTTTGATATTTACTTATTTATGCATTCATTCATTTTGGCCTTTGCTGGTTTCAGTATATACTCAGAACTATTTTATAGTTGCTCAGCCACCAGGGTGTAGAGGGGCTTATAAGGTATAGCTATCAGTTTGGATAAGTTAAGGTGGGGCTGGTTCCTATTTGTAGCATCCTAAAATCCTTCTCTTTGGGGTTTGGGATGAGAACCTGGCAGTCACTGTTCTCTCAGTTCACTTCACAAGGTAAACACCAGTCCCAGGGATAGAGAGGGGGTGGTACTGATAAAAATATCTGCTGTGCTATTATCTACATTTGGGATCCAGTCAGTGTTGAGCACCCTAACTCCTCCTCAAGGTTTTCCCTTTTCTTCAAGTATGTGTGGCTCCATATCACCTCTCCTTCCCCCTTTCAAGAGTTCCAGGTTGAGCTGACATCTATGCTATCTGTGTTCCCTACTCCAGGCCATACAATCAGATTCCTTTCTTTACTGAACTCCTATTTTGTGCAGCCTGAATCTCCTCAGCCGTTGAAGTTAGCACTGGTTCTATTGCCCAAGAACTGATCAGTCCTACTCCAATCTGTGGAGCTGTCTCTCCACCCATGCCCTTCTGCCTCACTGCTGCAAGAATTGCTTTCAGTATATACTAGGCCCCATTGTTGCTTGTGCTGGGGCCTGTAACATCTGTGCCCTTTGCCAGGGCCTGCTCTACTACTTGCCAGGGCCTACCACAGCTGAGCTACTTGAGACTATGGGGCCTACTGCATTAGGGCCACTTGCCAGTTTCTGTTGCTTGTGGGGCCCACCAGGCCAGTTTTTATTTTTAAAGTATGAGATTTCCCTTTTAAATATTTCATAGTTTGCATTTATATAAAAGCTTTTTACTAGATTATAACATTCCTAGTTAATATCAATGAAGAAATTAGGCAGTGACTAAACTAAGATTAATTAGTTTGTATTTTACTAACTTTATTACAACTTTCAAATAGCATAATTCTTATAAATATTTAGAAAGATCCTAAAAATGTTGATGCGAAAAGCACTTGGAAGCATTACTGTTTAAGTATTGAATGGAGAATATATAAATTCTCTACACTGAATCATGGGTAAATATAAGACGTCAGATGGTCCTTAAAGTAATTTCAGTGAGCCTGGATCTTGGCTTACAGAATTTGTTCCACTGACCTGAGCAAAGTGAATAGTATAAATACAAAATAATAGGGCCCTCCCTGGTGGCACAGTGGGTTGAGCAACGCACTATGAAGCAAACTGCAGCCACTGCAGCACGAGTTCGATCCCTGCCACCGGCCAGGGAGGGGACCCACACGGCGCAGCAGACCTCTCCTGCCTCACCCGCTGCTCCCCTCAGCAGTGTGTTTCAGTCAGTCTGCCTGTTCTGCTCCCCACTCTGTCTCTGATGGATCCTCTTACCCCCTGTACTTCTGGCCTGTACCCCAGCTCTTATATGCATAAATAAATAAAAATCTTTAAAAAAATACAAAATAATATTATCATTTTCTCCACAGGGCACATGTTTTCTGAACTGTGATTGCCTCATTGAAGTCTTGGATCTGACCTAGCATAGCACCTGACACATAATAAAAACTCCATCCATGTTTATTATATGAATAAATGAATTAGTAAACTTCACTAGTTGGCAGGTCTCTATAAATTCATTATTCGTCATATCTTCAAGTTATTCCATTGCAGGATCTTTCTGTTATTGTTTTAACAACTAATCAATGGCTAGTCTTACACCGTGTTTATTGGAATCTGAATGTGGGAGGAGGAGGGGTATTTTGTGAAGCAAGTGATATTCCTGCTGGTGCTTGCTGTAAGTATGGCCCTACATGTACCACTTACCTTACCACAAAGTTAAGTCTCTATACAATGCTCTTTAAATAGAAAATAATTGCTGAAAATAAAACAGATTTACCAAAGATTTTGACTTGGAATAACCCTGGTCCACACAGGGCTTTATGAGTAAGATCTCTTTCAAAAACAAAAAGATTGTATTTCTAGACTAAGGGAGAAATGTATGTGGAGATTTCACAATAAGATATCTATCCCCATAGGACTTTTTCCAAGTCCAAAAACCTTTACAAAAAAAAAAAAAAGGCAATGTGAAGAGTGTGAAAAGGAGAGTCTTTGGTATATTGTGAGGAACTTATAGCAAAGAAATATGGATCAACACACACACCTATATGCCTGTGTCTGCACTACCCCCCCCCCACACACACACGGGCTTAGATCATCCTTTGAAAAGAAGGCACGTAGCAGATAAGTAATAATAATAAATTGCTAAACAAATGTTTAGAGAGGAATACCTAGCATTTAAAAGAGTTGTTTTTTATTCTGGCTGAATAGATAAAATGGACACAAAACTTTCCCATTAGGAGTCTCATTCTCAACTTCTGTCGAGGAGAACCAGGTAATCATAGGGCATCCTTAGATGCTTCACAGATGAGTAACATAAACCCAACTGTTGAATAAACACCAGGGAAGTAGCACTTGGCCTTCGGAAAAGTAACTCCACTGTGGGCTGATGTGAGCAAGCAAGTGCTAGTGTGAAGACAGCTGCTAAGGTGTGTCCTGATGAGGAAATGGAGGGAAGAGAGAACGATTACCCACATGGCATGCCATACTTAGGAGTTCCTTTGTAGCCCTCTCTACAGCAGGGAAACGAGGTGTACCTGTGTCTCCTGTTGTGGTCAGATAAAGCAGAAGAGTAACAGCAGCAGTAACCTCAAGAACAATCGCTTGCCAAGTTCTCTCTTTCAGTTCTCCAAGCTTTGTCTCATTGTGACAGTGGCACAATCTGTTCCCTTTAGATGATATTTCCTCTCTCACCTACATCCTCCATCTACAGGCATCCATCACATTCTCTTAAGATCTATCTTAAATGATAACCCTTTATGAAGATGCCTCACTCTTTAAAGCAAATTTGTTTTTCTCCTTGTCTTCTCCTGTAGAATTTAGACAAATTTATATTACAAAAGTTGTCACATAATGTTTTAAATCTTTTTACCTGAATAGATTTCCCCCAGTAGATGATGTGTTAGTTAATAACATGCATGCCTGTATTATATTTGTATCTTCAGATGCCAGGCAAGTGTGTGCTCAACAATAATTTATTTCAATGCCAGAGTTTACTCTCTTGACACCTGGGAAAAGTCACCACAATCATTCCTGATGACAGCAAAATCTGTCTCTTTGCCTTGTGTTCTTAAGGGTTCTTAAAGCATTGTTCCCATCATCCTCAGGATTCTTGAGAGACTTGGATTATGTGGGGTCAAAATTATTCAAGGAGAGAACAGAGGAACAACTTAAGTGTCTGTAATAAAATAAAGACCATGAGGCAATGTTATTGGATTTGGGAAACTATTACCATCAAAATCAAAGGACTCCTTATGGCTACAAGACCTACAATAACCTGGCTCTTGCCTATATCTCTGATTTTATCTGACACTACTTCCCTTCACATGCTTCATTTCATCTCTGCTGAACTACTTGAAGAATTACAAACTCATCTTGCTTTCTCATGCCCTCATGTAATTCCCATAAACCACTGTCCATTATACACATCTCTTTATCTCCATTAAATGAGAAAACTGAGACTCCTGAACATTTATTGATTCAACCAAGGTCACGTAGTGGAGGATCCAGAATTTGATCTCAGTTTGTCTGACTTCAGTTTGTATTCTTTCCCTTTAGGTCAAGCAATTTTCCCTCATTAGCAAAAAATCATTCAGTTTTTCTCAACTCCATAAAATGTCAGAAACTGGCAATGAGCTTAAATAATGGAATATTCCCAGGATCACTGTCTTTAATCATTTGCATAACATTTATGGTATATGCACTGACAATTTAGGAATAAAATCTTAATAATGAAGTTTCTAGGTCAGGGGTTCTTAAATATGGCATTTAGGAAATGCCCATCCCCTTTGGGCATTTCCTAAAAATAGAGTTTTCTTGACCCTATTCTCTACAAATGTGGATTTAATAAGCATAAAATAAGACAAAGGAGTGACAGCTTGAGAAAATTTGGCTCTATCGTTGCCTGATGATTTTGATTTTTACTTTATTATAGTTACTTTTTTTTCCCCTGATCCCTTATCTGGTTCCTCTACATTCCTTCTGTAAATGAAATCATTTAATTTTTTTTCTGTCTGGTTTATTTCACTGAGTATAATCCTTTCCAGCACCATCCATGTTTCTGCAAATATCATGAGTTTATCCTTTATGATTGCTGAGTAATATTCCATTGTGTAAGTATACCGTATTTCTTGATCCAGTCAGAGCATAAGGAACTATGGTGGTGGTGCATGGGTGAATTGGTGGTGGGAATTTCATGGGGAAATCATACACTGTACAAATATTAAGGATGATGTAATAAATATATATTAAAATAATAAAATAAAATTCTAGAACTGAAAAAAAGATTTGGAAGCACAGTTTTCTATATATTCTTTATTGTGAAAAGCACATACTACTATCAAACTTAATACTCATAGATGGAAATAAATACTTTTTATGGCAAAATCTTTATATAAAGATCTTTCAGTTATTCCTTGATAGGATTAGTTTGAGATAAGGGTGATGATGTAATATTAACATAAAATTCTTGGTAGAATTCAGGTTATTTAAACTGACTTTTAATTAATATCTCTGAACATATGCAGATTTTTCTGGGTGCTCTTTTCACTGACTCCAAGTTCACAATTTTGTGACTCATGATATACAAGTTTGACAGCGTGGATTTGACGTTCCAGATTTTAGTCATCAGTATTTCATAGTACCTAGTTGATTATATCATGGAATTCTGATGATGTTTGCACTTGCTTGAGCTAAAAAAAATCCTCCCAAGAGCCAGAAACATGTTTCAAAACCTGTTCCCAGGTTTCTTATTATAATTCTTCTATCATTGCCCAAAATGGCCATAACTGTAATTTATTCTTAATATCGTCAACAGTAGAAAAATGAAAAAAGAAATCCAATAACCCATCTGCCTCCCTTACCCATCCTCTCTAACCTCGCCTGTCTCTCTCACCCCTGTTCCTCCTGGTAACCATTAAATTTTTTCACTGAGTTCAAGTTTATTCCTTTTGTAGATTTGCCTGTGTATGTTTTTTGTTTGGGGAAGGTTTTTTCTTTCCCCCTTTGGGAATTTCTATTCCAGGGTGAATTAAATCATGTGGTATCTATCTTTCACTTTCTGTCTTATTTCATGTAACATCATTACCTCTAAGTCCATCCATTTCGTCCCCAGTGCCACTATTACATCTTTTTAAATAGTTGTATAGTACTCCATTAGCTATATATTCCACAATTTATTTTCCCATTCATCTATTAAAGGGCATTTAGGTTGGGCCCATAATTTGACAAGAATTGACAAAAGATTTGACATAACCTTCATGTTATTCTAGGTGCTTCTGAAATATTCCAATAATCTTCTATCAATATTTTCAAATTTGCTGGCTTTTTCTTAGTATTTATCATCATATTCTTTAATCTCTCAATAAGGTTTGAAACACACATCCTTTCATGTTGAAATTCCATTTTCCTTGTTATTTATTCGTTCATTAATTTAAACATACTTTTTGAGCACTATCATGTCCTAAAGTCTAGGAAGTGTAATTGATTTAAAAAACATGGTTTTTAGTCTCATAAACGTAACAGATAAGTGATGAGATGAGACATAAAGTCTCTGTAACAGTCACACAAGTACATGGAAACTCACAACAATGAAAACTACAAAGAGGTACATAGGCCCCAAAAGCTCCTTATGATTACAAGTTAGAAACTGAAGACTAGACAAGTGCCTAATTGATAGTTATTTAAATTACTAAATTTTGTTTATTAATTATTTTTTAAAGATTTAGTTATTGGTTTAGTTTAATCTGTTCCTTTCTTTTTTTATATATAGTTCACAAATGAACAAAGTCATCCAGCATTTGTCTTTCTCCTTCTGACTTATTTTGCTTAGCATAAACCCCTCCAGTTCTATCCATGTTGTAATAAATAACAAGATCTTATATGTGTATGTGTTTTAAAAAGATTTATTTATCTATGCATATAAGAACTAGGGTGTGTAACAGAGGGGCAAGTGGTGTTGGAGGTGCGTTTGAGAGGAATCACCAGAGACAGAGTGGAGAGGAGAACAGGTGGATCTACTGAAATACACTGCTGAGGGGAGCAGTGGGAGAGGAGAGGTCCGCTGTGCCATGTGAGTCACCTCCCTGGCTGGGGATGGAACTTTTGCTGCAGTGGCTGTGTATAGCTTCATAGTGCTGAGACTTTAACCCCTGTGCCACAGGGAGGGCCTGTTTACTAATTATATATTCAGCCATCTTAATAAATTTTTGTGTTGTTTGAAATAACTTTCATTATTTTTCTTGAAATCCCATTTAGAAAATTTATAGTCAGTGAATAATCATAATTTAACTACTTTCCTATATTCTAATTTTACTATTAATTCCAGAAAATATTAAATAACATTGTAGTAGAATATTTTCCCTAATTTTAATGAAAGCATGTTTACCCAGCTGGGACTACATCAAATTAAAAATTTCTTGTACAGCTAAAGAAACATTTACCAAAATAAAGAGACACCCCTCTGACAAGGCAAAAATTTTTTACTCCACACAATTGATAAAGATCTGATCACAAAGATATAGAAAGAACTCACAAGACTCAGGAAAAACAAAGTAAACGATCCACTCAAAAAAATGGGCAGAATAACTTAAAAGACACTTTTTCAAAGAGGAGATGCAAATGGCTAATAGGTACATGATAAAATGTTCAACATCCTTCATAATCAGGGAAATGTAAATTAAATCCACAATGAGATACCACTCTCCACCAGTAAGAATGGCACATATTTTTTAAAAAAAAAGCGACAACAAATGTAGAAGACGTGGGGAAAAAGGAACTCTACTACACTGTTGGTGGGAATACAAATTAATCCAACCACTATGGAAATCAGTATGGAGATTTTTCAGTCTACTAAAAATGGAGCTACCATGTGATCCAGTAAGTTCACTTCTAATAATCTATCCAAAGAACACAAAAACACTGATTCAAAGGAATACCTGTACCCCTATGTATACTGCAGCACTATTTATAATTGATAAGACCTGGAAACAACCCAAATGCCCAAAAGTAGATGACTGGATCAAGAAGATGTGGTACATATACACAATGGAATATTATTCAGCAATCAGAAATGAGAAACTCGGGGCATTTATAGAAACATGGATGGAACTAGAAGGAATTATACTCAGTGGAACAAGTCAGAAGGCAAGAGAAAAATATCGGATGGCTTCACTATTAGGAGGAATATAAGGGAACCAAATAAGGAATCAAGGAAAAGAACAATAACAATAAACAAAATCACAACACAACAAAAACAAAAAGAAGACAAATCAAAGGCACTTTGTTGGGAGGCAGGGAGAAGATCTGGGATGAAGGCACAAAGAGCACAAGGGATTGAGGTGATGGTGCACTGGTGAAATGGTGGTGGGAATTCCATGGGGACTACAATTGATGTCAAATATATATAAAGAAAGAAAAATTATAAAAAAAACTTAAAAGAATTAAAAAAAATAAAATTATATTTCCCATTGTGATTAAACAAATTGGCAGATTTTTGCACACTGCATCATCTATCAAGTTGATGACCATCCCACTTCCTTATATTTCATTCTTTCATTTAAAAAACTATGATGAATTATATCAAACTCATTAAAACATCTATAGAAGATTGTTTTTAATTTGAGTTGTTACAATAGTAAATAATGGAATAATTTTTTTCTAACACTGAACCACTTTACATTCCTAAAGAGAATTTCAACTAGTCATGAGTCATTCTTTTAATGTGTTTTCCAAACTCATATGTCAATATAGTATTTGAAACTTCAGCAATTATATTATTGAATAATTGGTTATGCTGTTATTGTTGCTTCTTGTTTTTGTTGTCTTTGTCTGTTTTCAGAGTCATATTTTAAACCCTATCAATAATGAAAAATATAAATTAACACCCTTTAGTTCTATTTCCCCTGCATATTTTTCCTCTGAGCATGTTTTGCTATTTTACTTCATATGTAAATATTATGACTATTACATTCTCATTGTATTTATTGTGTCCTTTAAAATTTTTATCTCATTAAACTTTATTTTATCAATAATTTATAATACTAGTACTATTTTCCATTTTGTATACTTTAATGCTAATAACCATTTGGAAAATGGACATTTAAACATGTTATTTTCTAGTATTTAAGGTGATCTAGATCTAAATCTTTTTTTTTTTTTTCAATTGTCTCATAAAATGTCCTCTATTGCTATTTTTCATTGCCACCTGGATGTTCTATTATCCAATTAAGAACTGAACACTATATTTAGTTCTGATTTTTTTCTTTATTCTCCTTTAAATTAGTGCAATCCCCAAATATGTTTTGCATCGTAACAGTGACTTTGAAGTATGCAAGCCAATTTATTTTAGCACATTCCAAAATAGAGCTTTTTCTGATTGTTTTCTCCTTTGAAGATTCAGGTTGAACATTTCAGGCAGAAAGATTACAAGGGTGATATAGCCAGAAAAATGAATATTATTTTCTACCTTTTTCCTATATATATCTCCACTTGTTGAAAATGTAGTCACCCCCAAAGTTTTCAAAATCTACTTTTTCCATACTATGTTCTCCAACACTTTAAATTTGAAAATTATTTCCCATTTACAGACTTCATAAAACACTACAGGTCTTTGTCCCCTGTAAAAGGCAAGACTGAAGCCCTTTGAGATCCAATCAAGATTTTTTCAAAATATAGAGACTTCTTACCTATCTCTCCTGACAGCGAGCAGTGCAGAGTACAGCTCAGGAAATATTGATGGAATTGAATTTAAAAAACTGCATTCAACAACCATTTCTGAAAAAGATGAAGGAAATATTTTCTACCTATTCATAGACTACATACATACCCCAATGGAAAATATTCTAGACATAAAGCAATCAGTATATTATCAAGGAATGTTCAGTACAATATCAAGGAATAATATATTCATAGTAGTAGTAGCAGCAGAATGTTAAAAAATGAAAGACAATGATGAAAACCTAAAAACCTTTTTTTTAGATTCATTTATTTATGTACACAAGAGCTGGGATACAGGCTAGAGGTGTGGGGGTGAGAAGATTCACCAGAGACAGAGTGGGGAGCAGAACAGGCAGATTCATTAAAATGCACTGCTGAGGGGAGCAGTGGGTGAAACAAGAGAGGTCTGCTGAACCCTGTGGGTCCCCTTCCTGGCCTGGGATCAAACTTGTGCTGCAGTGGCTGCAGGTAGCTTCGTAGTGTGGTGTTTAACCTCTTGTGCCACCAGGGAGGCTGCAATGATGAAAAACCTTGACTGTGGAGTTGATTGCATTTTATTTCCAGCAAGTCCACTAAATAATCTAGAAATTTAAATATACTGCCAAAGAGTAGTAACATATCACATTTTGATCTAGAAGGAAATGTGAAGCTACTGTGATTTCTTGAAAAGAGACACAATATAAGGAAAGCAATGTTTGAGAAACACTTCTGGCAAATGAATATAAAACAGATTTAAAGGGAAGAGGTACAATTAAATGTGAGGCCTGGGGATAGCAGGTAAAGAGGACCTGGGGAGGAACTACAATAACAGAAATGAAGATAGAAAGGCACAACTGAGACAAAAGAGGATGCAACATTGAAAGTATAACATGAGTTCATTTAGGCAAACTACAAATAAAAGAAGAAATGAAGCATCTTAGAAATCAGTGCTATGATTTCATAATTGTGTAATCTTTAATTATGTAAGATTTCTCTCATATCAATTCCTAGAAAACTGGCTAAGGGTCCCCATACATACTATGCATGTTTGTTTTTTGCAGTTTGAGGAAAAGTTTATTGTCTCTCATTCTAGTTAAGATGGAATCACATGAGGACATGTTTTATGTTGTATACATCTATAAGTCCAGTCCCTAATAAACTGCCATGCACAGAATAAGTTAGAGGAAAAAAAATGTTAAAAACTGAACTGATGACAATTTCTTATAACTAAAACGAAGGGCGTGCACATGGTACCCAAAGGGTACACTACGGTCGTAGCTAGTACACACAGGTCTTCAGAAGGAAGTCATCCAGAAGGCAGTGGGAATACTTTGGTTTCAGCAAGCTTGCAGCTAGTATAACTGTTTTAAAAGCAGAGTTTATAATTTGAACGTCCCCCAGTAATGAACATTCAGTGGGTGCTCTATTAGAATTATTTTTTTACTTCTTTAAAGAAGAAAAAATAATAATCTTTACCACTCTCATTGTGTCATAAAAAAAATTGAATATTAAGAGAGAGCCAAGGTTCTCAAAATTATTTGAGGTTTTCACTACTCATGAATATTCTTTCTACAGACGGGAAGGTCCATAAAGTTGAAATGCTATTAAACTTTACATCTAGAATTGACTAAAGAAAAAAAATGAGGTACTCCTTAGATCAGATTTAAAAGTAAGATCAATTATGCAATATAAATCTAAAAATGTATTGCTTAATTTTAGTAGTTACTTTCAATCTTCATGGCCTTTGCTAAAACTCTAAATCAATATTATAGATTTTCTTAAGATTTACTAATTTACTAATGAGTCATATTTTTATTGCAAACTATAATCTATTTTTCTAGTGCAGTGGCCAGAATAGCTCTTCTGTGAAGAGTCAGATAAGTAATTATGTAAAGGTCCGCATGCCATATGGTCTCTGTCACAGCTGCCCAGTTCTGCTTTCCCAGTTGTAGGGGGAAAGTACCATTGACAATACAGAAGAAAAAGAATATGGTTGTGTTGCAATTAAAAAAAAATTAAACAAATATTGGGCCAGATGAAGTCCATCACTATAATTTGCCAATCCTTACTTTACTTCATTACTTTTACTTGTTATGAAATACAATTTACATAAATTGTATATATATTTAATATATATTTAAATTTAATTTATAACTTATAAATTATATAATTTAAAATTTATATTTGTGTTAACAATTTGACATATTTTACCAATTGTGTTGTAAAATTCATAAAGATAACTTTTCCTATTATGAAATTTACTCCTACATAATTTAATATGTATCTTTAAAAAAAGAACATATACTATATGACCTAATAAAATTGATAATGGCTCCCTACTGTTTCATATTTAAATTTAAATTCTCACACAAATACCCCAAATAACTTGTATAGAGATATTAGGACTCCACGTTAAGGATCATACATCACATTTAATTGTTACAGAAGAAAATTAAATCTAAAGGAGCAGCCTCCATTTTCCATATTTTTTTATGTGACTTGTTGAAGAATAAATCGATTTTCAATAATGTGAACAAGGTTTAGAATCAATGCATGTCAAACTAATATAAAAGCAAGATCAAAAATCTTATTCACATTATCCTTAACATATTTATCTCATTTCTTCGCTAGTTTTAAGGTTTATTTTTGTAATTCACCTATTTTTTAAAATAATTATAGAATTGATTAAGGTAATTTACACATAGGTGAAACCAGTTGACATATAATAGAAAAAGGTATTTCAAAGTGTTTTCCTGAAATGCATAAGTCCTTGCCATGGACACTAGCCTTCAGGAATATAGACTTGTCAGTTACTTCCACCAGGCCTAAGAAATTCTAGATCAGTAGAATCCATCCCTTTTAGTGAAAGATGATGATGATGATGTTTTTCAGGAAGTAATTACAGTATCCCAAGCTGTGACCAGATATTTAAGTGTAAACACTTGCGATGACCTCCTGAACCTCTCTTTTATCAAAGAGAAAATTCCTTTCCCAGGACAATTTTAATGTCTATGAGAAAATCTATTTACTAGGGAAATTCCAAATTTCACAAAATTTCCGTGAAGTGAGCACTGTTGGCGTGCTTGTGAAGGTACATGCTAAACAATCTTCAGAGCAGAGTGGGGCTCTCCAACAAAGTAGAAATGATGTGCAGCATGACCAGACAGAAGACGCAAATGTCCTCAGTTATGGAACCATGTTGTGTGAAGTTATAAGTATGTAGCTTGAAGAATAATGGAGAAAATGTGACTATGAAGACAGATGGAGTCTATGTCACTAATATATCTTAACTTTGAAGTGTCTTAATTCACTCACATTAGGAAAAAGGACTGTTAGGAAGTCAGGAAAAGGGACTGGACCAATTAAGAAAAAAAAGTATGGGAGATGGAGGAAATTAAACAGTCCTGACCAGAAACTCTGAACGCTAGATTTCCCTCAGATTAGGAAATAGGGTATATCTAATTAAAGGGAGTTGAATTTATAAAGAACTGAAGATAAAAAAAAGATAGGCGATAATAAAAGCCATGATGTTTCTAACCTCTCTATTCTGAGCAATATGGTAACCACTGGCCGTTTGTGGTTATTTGTGTAAATTAACCTAAGTTAAATAAAGTTATAAATTCAGTTTCTTAATCATATAAACCAACCACATTTCAAACGCATAATAGCCGCATAGGGTTACTGGCTACCATATTAAATAGCACAGAGAATATTTTCACCAGAAAATTCTACCAGACAAAACACTCTTAAGGATATTAAAGATTAAGAAAGAGAAAAAGGGGGCCCTTCCTGGTGGCGCAGTGGGTTAACCAAGGCACTATGAAGCAAACTGCAGCCACTACAGCATGAGTTCAATCCCTGCCGCCATCCAGGGAGGGGACCCACACGGCGCAGCAGACCTCTCCTGCCTTGCCCGCTGCTCCCCTCAGCAGTGTATTTCGGTCCATCTGCCTTCTCTGCTCCCTACTCTGTCTCTGGTGAATCCTCTCACTGCGCACATCTCTGGCCTATACCCCAGCTCCTATATGCATAAATAAACCTTAAAAAAAAAAAAGGAGGGAAAAGGTAAATGAGAAGAGATGGTGATTCGTAAGCTCTTTCTCACTGGGCTTCATGTCACTAGTTCTCACGGAACAGTCTAGATAGCTGCTGCTCTGCAGATTGGGGTTATGCCACACCCCCTTTCCAGAAAGCTGTTGGTGAGGTTGGTGCCATATGAATGCTCTAGCCAGTTGGGACTGTGGGAGTAGGGTGTTGTGATTAGGTGGAGTCAAGGTTGGGCTTGTGGAATGGTCATTCAGTGGATGAAAAACGCCATGCCCAGAATTCACAGTGGGTAAAATACTCACTTGCCACTGGAAAGTTACAAGAATAGGTTCTTTTATTTCTTGTGCCCAGTGACTCTTCAATCATTCATGGTCATACAATCCTACTAATACATTGCTCACACTAAGTCATAAACCTATGACACTCACCATCTATCTTACTCAACGAGTGAGAAATTTGGTCTATCTCCTCTTATTTTTATTAACACATTAACCAATTCCTATCAAAGGTATTTTTATTTACTACAAGTAAACATAGGCAGCCTGACTCCTTCCCTCTAAGAGCCATGGTAAATAGCACAAAATTAAAATGACTATTGAGTAAGCATTGATGAAATGACAGCATTTCCTCAGAAACATCCTTCCTTTCTGGGACATTATTAGCATCCTTTTACCATAATCAACATTTTATCAGGTAGTTCTGTCCAAAATGACAATTTTTAGCTCCATAAACTTCTAATCACTTATAATAGTTATACTAGATGTTGCCAAATGAAAAGAAGACATTCCAAGAACACCTTCAAATGCTGCCTTGTGAGAGCTACTACTTATTTCAGTGAACCTCAGGGCTGCGTTCAGTTTCCCATTTGCATGTGTGGGCAGCCATTTCTTCAGCGTATTCCCCATGTTCTAATTGGCTCACTATACAGATTCTTGGCTCGGTGCTTGCGAATCATCTTTGACTTTTAACCCACCTTGCCTGAAGAACAGCTTTCTGTGTATCTATTAGTAGTTCAGGCACTGATCTTCATTTTATAAATTAGCAAAAGATTTTAATTGATGGTTTTGATTGTTTCCTTTTTATTTGACTTTGTGATATTTTAAAATTTGTTTCGCTGCCTTTGAAAAGGGAAGACTCTTAAAGACAAAGAAGTAACTGGGGAGAGAAGATACTCATTTAGAAACAAAATAGGAGCTTCCCTGGACTTAGACTGCCTACATAAAGAGAATTGTGACTTGTGAAGAGACCTTATAATTGTAAGTATCACAGATTTACTTGTTTAAATTAATGTTTGAAAAAAAAATCTTCACTCATAACATTAGCACATTCTTGTCTTATAAATCACAACCTAGAAAATGACTGAATATATCTTAATACTCACTGAAACCGAAAGTTTATAATTTTCGGCTGTGCCTGAGGGTCTGTCTGGCTATAAGCATGGGCCAGATCATTCTCTTTAAATAATATAAGCATATAGAATACACTGGATAATAAGTGTAGGTGAAAAATCCCAATCAAATGTGTAACTCTCCATGCTTCTGATCACTTTTAAATAGCTGCCACTGAAAACCTTTAGTGAAAGAGTGAATCTTCCATGCCCAACAGAAAGCTGCCTTTCAGCTGGAAGGAGGGTGTGTCCCGAAGATCTTACCTGCAGCAATGATGATCTTGTCAAGCATTTCAGTGAGACCAGCCCAAGTTTTTAGGGTGGGGATCTAGACTGGTTATACCTACCTTCAGTTCTTCTCCCAGAGAAGGCAGAAACACCTTAAAGCCTGCATGTAAGAACATCTACTGAGAAATTATTTTAATCAGCCACCTGCTGAGTGGGGGAAAGAAAAAGAGCAGAGAAGAGCAAACAAAATTCCCTTGGTCTTGGATGTAAGAGAGTCCAGCAGCGATGGACTGGAACGGCTTCAGAACAGCAGCAGTGCTGTTCATTTTTCTGGTAGGTGGATTCTGTTAAATAGACTTCATAACCATTCTCATTGTAAACATGTGAAAACTTTTTAGAAGCTGTTAGTTGCTGTTATTTCTAACTTAAAGCCATTAAAAGTTTATGTTAATAACAAGGTGATTTTATGTACTAGATTTTTAAATAGTGTTTCTCTCTTTAATTGAAGACTCAAGCTCATATTAATGCATCAGTGTTAACTCATCATATCACATCTCTAAGAGCCAAGTCATTGCTAAGTCATGCTGGAAAATAATAAATTCGGGAAAGTTATATCATAACGTATAACATTTTGTTGTTCAAAAATCTTTCGTAGGTGGGCTTTTAAATGTGTGTCACAGGTGTGACCTGATTTCTAACCTACATATTTTTCCATCTTTTGATATCTTTGTACTGTAATCTTTTGGATTTGTCAAAATAAGATCCATATAAATTAAAATCATATCTATTTGTCACTGGCCTGCCTACTCAAACAACTTCATTGGTTCCAATGTGTGGTTGGGGTCTCCTACTAATATTGAAATTCCACACTGCTAAATTATGATTTTGTTGAAAACATTTTTTATTTTTTAAAAAATTGTGGTACGGAAGATTTATAAATGACATAGTATGTGAAGGAGTGGCTGTAATTAAAGAGTAAGTATAATTATTATGATACTGTTCTTACAACTGGAAAGTCAGTAATGACTGATGTAAAGTTGTACATTTGACACAGACACATGTAAGAAAATATTTTATGGTTATCTTCCATTGACGTTATTAGTTTTCTCTTTTTAAGGCAAATCTAAGTGTAACACAATTGTGTGAAATCAGTGTTTAAATCTTAGTCTCTCTTACTGTAAGGTTAATGTACTTTAAAAGGGCAAGTGCCAGGTAAATCACTCTCCAGTTTGGCAGGATATAGTGTTGTGGTTCATATTTGTTTCTACTTGCTTAATTTTTGAACTGGATCGTTGAGTTTCTGTAATAACAAGTTAGATCTTTGATTTAAGGTGGACTGGTTAGTTTGAATTTAGTTTATTAATAAAGAGGTCATAATCACTGGACTTAGTCATAAATAAATAATAAATAAATAAACTGGCATTTTACTCCCATGTTTGTTTTTCAAACATGAGCCCTATTCCATGGACTTTTTAACGGATCTTTAGGATCGGTTGATATTATACCTTGACTGTGGTAGGAATTAATGAGCTCATTGTCATTTGAACACAGGAGCACTTGTGAATTAGGAAATACTTTTATTTTTAATTTCATATAAATTGGATTCATTAAGGCATGTTATAGTGTCAGTTCATTCAAATTTATTCAAATGCTATGTACAGTCATTGAACCTCTAAGACACCTTATTTCTTTATTATTATGATTACCTCTAATTAATTATATTCTATTAAAATCCCTTTAAAGATTCACTTTCAAATTAGTCATTCTTTAGTAAAATGTATCATTTTATCAACCTATGTATCCTCATTGAATTATCTCTTTGTAGAGAGATTTACTGCCCTTTGTATTTTATCTCCTGACACTGGATATTTTTTGTTTATTTGTGAATTCATTGTTTGTTGCTATATCTCACTTTAGAACCAAACCACAAATTTCTTAAAACGTTATAAACATTATTTCTCAAAGAACTTATTCTATAGTGAATTGAAATGTTTCATTTCATGTTACCATGATTTTTTTGTGAAACATTTAACTTTCTAAGGTTTGTCAAATCATTATTTGTACTACTCATTTTATCAAATGAGTGGATAAATATCATTTGGAATTATTCAAATTTTACTTTAAAATACTTTTATCCTGAAAATCAACCACCACTATAACAAATTCTTCTATTTACCTATCTAGAATAGCCTCACTATGAATGTTTACTTTTAAAAAAAAATGTCTATGTAAAGTCTTTATATTCTTCCTGCATAAAATCAACAAGTCAATCTATATTAGAAAGCATATTTGACAATTTGAAGACCTTTAAGACATTGGAACTGGTAGACTCTTTGATGAAAGTCTGCTTGAGAACTGGATATCCATCTATTTACAAGTATGTCATATAGTCAGTTCAATATACCTGAAGGTTTTAGACCTTGTTCAAATTAGTGGGTTAGACCAGGAGAATCAAGCTGAAGAACCTGTTCCTACAGTGCCCAAGATTGCCACATGACCACCCAATTATGTAGACCAGTCTCCTGAACAGACAGTAGCTTACACCTGTTATAATACTGCAGGTCAGATAGATATCATCGATTCTGCATTTATTTTTCTCTTTTTTTTTTTGTTTCCATAAAGAAAGTTTGTGTCAGGGAGTGGGGGAGGAGGAATAGTTTGAATGTATTCTAGGTCACAAGACAAAGTTACCTATGCACAAAATATAATAAATATTTTTGAATTGTTGTGATAGTGGTAAAAGGTATGGCATGGTACGGTGGGAAAGTAAAATGGAACCAAAAGAAATTCTAAAATTTACTTACAACTTTGCAATGTTGATTTAGTCAACCCAAATCAGTATCTGGCTTATGGTTTCCTTTCTAGGAATGACTGTTTTTGCATCTTACCCATTAAGATAGGTGAACCTATCTTTATTGCAAAGAATGATCTGATTTCTTCAGTTTATGGATATTTTCCCCCTACCCATCATATATATTTCCACCACCACCCCCAAAAAAGACCAAAACACACCAAAAAAACCCTCTAACCACCTGATAAACTAGCTGTACAATTTTAACACTGAAATTAGTTATGACATAAGCCATTTCATAGAGTATTCCTCAGCACTAAGGCTAAAATACTTTGGAAATAACATACCCTTCATTAGATAGACTTTCAATTTATTTGAAATGGATATCTTATTGTATTCACTCATGGCTAAAATAAGAGAAGACTTAATAAACTAATACAGACCAAACAGAAAATAAGCAAAAAGAGAATTTATGTTTTCTATCTACATATTATAGTGTATATGTATAATAGATCTTATACATATGTATATATGTATAATAGACCTTAGTTGTTCAGTATAATATCTTATAGGAAAGGGAAGCAATATTGTTTTTCACACATTCGGTAAAATTTATAAATTTTACTTAAGCTAAATCATTTCCATTTATGTGGTGTTCTTAAAAGTTTTATTATTTCACTGCAGCTTTAGGATGAGTATCTTTTAAGGACTGACCCTTAGAAAACTACTTTGGGACAACATTCTCCTGTTTAACAAGGCTCACAAACCAAAAAAAGAACAGTTTTGACTATACCCAGCATTTTTGATTTTTCATAACTCTTTCTCCATTAGATATTCTTTAAGGACATTGTTCCTGAGAATCCCCATGTCCTAACAAGCATTGTCTAACATGTAAGCAGAAAGCATGCTCAGCCTTGCATTTCTATATTCTCATCAGTGAGGGAACACCCTTACAGAATGCTGGGTCATGCCACCCCTACTAGTTATGCCTGACATGCAAATTCTTTTACTGGTCTTAGACATCCCAAATCAGCCAAATGCAATCCACTGCTGATCCAGGCTCTCAATCGGTCTATGAGGATAGCGCATGGCATTTGACACTTGTCTAATGAAAAACCACATCCCCACAAATTAGTAACTGCCTATTACTCATAAAACCACTTGACTGTAAGTTATTTGAGGGCAGGTACTATGTCTGATTCACTTTTGTATCTTTCACAATGCCTAGCACCAGGGCAAGACTGCCCAATAGATGGCTTATCACACAAGGTAAAGGCCATCAGGAGGGAATTTTTGGAGAGTTTATATTTCTCTTTCCCACACACTCCAGAAAAAAATCCATGTATTAAATATGGAAATAATCATCTTGAATTTCCCTATATTTTTTATGAGATAGTATCACATTTACTTTTTATTTCATAATAAGGCTTACTTTAATGTCTTTAGGATTAAGCCCAAAATACTTAATTCTCGCTAGGGTCCATATTGTGTACATTTAGCATTCTTCTGAGGTGACCAAAATACCTTAAGATTTCCTAATGACTCACTCTGACCAATTTTTTTCTTAAATGTTAACTGATACTTAGTCACATCCCACCAGTCTCCCAATTCTCCCTTCTTTTAACATTGTGTTATATATTCTATTTCTTTAGCCATTCTATCTCTTAGTTTCTTGTCATTATTCCCATTTACATAAATGTTGGAATTCCTGTAGTTTCACTGTCAGCCTCAGGCTGTTTCTTTGCTGTATTCTATATTTCACAGATTTCAGATTCTCTCATAATTTCAAATCCTGCTTGAGCTGACATTCTTAGATCTATGTATCAGGCCCAAACTACTGCTCATGGTGCTGACACATGTTTCAAATTGCTGAGCATCTTCACCTAGACATTTCTCTGGCATCTCAAATCCAATGTGTTCAAACCTGCTAAAGTCTGCTACTGCTTGCTCCCAGTTTTATAACTTAAAGATATTGTCATGCCTCCCACATCTCATTTCTTCTTAAGCCTTGTCAATGTAATGACACAGGATCTCACCCTTGAGCCCCCCGCTCTGTTCCCAATACCACTGCTCCCATTTAGCTCCTCCTCAGCTCTGTCCTGCTTTAATGCCCAACTCCCTCTATTCATGGTCTGTAATTGCTGCCTCTTCCTACCACTTCCACCAGTTGTTGTTGGAGTAGTTTTTTAAGCCCAGTTTTATCATGCCTTTCCCATGCACACAGGGATTTGGTGTTAGAACTAGAAGGGTAACTGTATATAATTTAGTCTACTCCTGTCATTTTCCCAATGAAAAAACAAAAGTTCAGAGAATGTAGGAAGTACATTTAAAGTTTTCTGACTCTAACAAGTGTTCTTTTGATCTCATTATTTTACCCTTGAAAGGCTTTGTTTCAAAGCTTATTTTAGTCTCTGAACAAAAGATAATAAGGATATATCAGCACAACATATTCTTAAGCAGACTTGGCAGTTTTTTTAATTACTGATTCAACTGAAAGTCTGACACTATGGTGAAACCTACTTGGTCTTCTGCCTAAGATACCTCTCATGGGAAAAAGAATGACGGAGCTTCATAAAGTTGGGAGGTTTCTTAGTCATCTGGATTCTTTTTCCAAAACAAACAGCAGGCCCCGACACTTTAGTGTGGTGAGGGAAGCTAGAGGTCTTTAACAGGTGCGTACATGGTTCTGTTCCAAACAGACAACAGGTATCCCCACCACTCTGTCCCACACCCACAAACAAAGAAGAAAAACATTCATGAGTTCACAGGTGCCAAGAAGTATGCATTTGCATTAACAGTATTTCACCTCTCTGCCCAAGAAGAGACTCCTCAATAACATTTCTGTTACTTGTCCAATCCTTTGGGCCATTTACTTTTCTTTTTTTTTCCCCTCTAGTATTATTATAATTGTTGTTCTTATTCTTACGTAGAAGCATTCTTGATCATAAGGATGATATGGAGTTAAAATCAAATTTTTTCTGAATCTTCACACTTAATAATGTAAATTATTAACATTGGTATATTTTACTCATAGTTTTCTTGGAATAGGCTATTGTATACTTTATTGTAAAACCCACACCTCAAGAGAAATTTAGGCTCAATTGTGGTGGACTGTATTAGTCATAAATGAATATCCAAAGCTCAGTTTCTTCATATATTGACCACATATACTTGTGAAGTTTGAATACACAAATTCCTCAAAATATATAGCCAAGCACCTGGTTATCATTGACTGACTTATAACAGTGACAATAATAAATATTAACATAAAATGTATAGTATGAGTATATAATTCCTATGATGCAAACATCATTTACACTATTCATATTAACTATAAACATATTTTCCTAAATTATCAATTATAGCAATTTTATAAATATAAGTACTTGGAGATGAAAATGCTATTTTATTCAATGGTAAGATTGAAAATAACTGCAAAAAGTATTTTGAAATTACTTTTAAGATTATCTTTTAATGTAAACTATAAATTTGTTTTATCAGTATCACAGATAAACTAATTGTGATAACAATTTTCATATTTAGCAACCCTGAAGAAGCTCACTTAGAAGTTGAAAGTTTCTATTAAGGAAGAAATAAAAACTAAGGATTTATATCAACTTTAATTAATTCTAAGTGTAGTTTGAAACTTAAGAATTGGAAGCTAGTCTTCAAATCCACACCTAATTTTGAATATAGTTGTTTCATGCCTTTTGTACATTGATATGTTAAACTTATATAATTGGTTTGTGTTTTAAGTAATGCCTCCGGGTTTTAAAGAAAAATAATTTAAATCATCCTTATTTTTCAATACATATCTGTGAAAAGGTCAAGCTGAAACTAGGCAGAGCTCTGCTTGACTGGCTCACTTATTTGATAAGGAACTTGCTTCATGCAGGGAGCGACACGAACAGAAGTTGCTAGCCCAGAGATTTGTCCCCATGCTCTGCAGCTTCTTTTCCTTGACATAAAAATAAATATTTATGTCATCTATTTATCAATTTATGTTTAATACAACAATAACTCACCAAATACAAACCAATGCTCACAGAAAGGAAATTATTTGCTTTTTTATTTCAGGACTTTTGATTCTCCTACTTCAAAGGGAATAAAAAAATTCATCTTAAGATATTTAAGGAGCTTAGAAAGTCTTCCATCTAGAAATGTGAGAAGCAAATTTTCTGAAGCTTTCAGATGTTTTCTGTTTCATTTCCTTTCTTCACTCCAAAACATTTTTATTTTTATTTTTGTGGCTTGTCAGATCTGAAAACTATACTCAAGTGTTCTAGCATCATAACTTATTACTGAATATCACTAATTAGCATTAGGCACACACCACATCAACAGGACCTTAGCTTTCAACATTTACTTTTTCCTGGTTCTAGTACTGAAATCCTAGCTCGTACGATTACAACTATCTGCATAGGCAAAAAATGGGGGGCGGGGGGGAAGTAATAAATAGCAAAGTTAAAGATCAAATCCAAAAATAAAGGAATTCTTAAAATCATATTAAACCTGAAAGGTAAACTAGAACCACCTGCTGCTGACAGGTTTGATTTTTTTAAGCAACTGGATAATATAAAATATAAAGCATTCAATTAAAAATTAACCATTATCATTGTCTTATTTTTTATAGGTGGTGGCAGAAGTTAACAGTGAATTTCGAATCCAGGTAATATATAGCAAAATTTTTTTTCACATTAAAAAAATGATTTGGGAGAAACAACAGTTTTCCAAAGAAAACTCATTTTCATAAGTAAAGTTGATGTATGCCAAAATGTATAGATTTTCAAAATTACCATCTTTTCCAATTAAGTATCCTCTCTGACATTACAATTATCCCCTTTTCCAAAACCTTTAGTGGAATGTGAATTACGAAATAAAGTAACAGATATTATTACCTTATCCTGCCCACTCAAGGTAAGAGATTACAATGCTAAAAATGGCACCATCAAGTGGCATACAATCAGAAGGCAAAAACGGGAATGGATCAAGTTTGCTGCAGCGTGTCGTGAAGGTGAAGACAACTCAAAAAGGAACCCAATTGCCAAAGTAAGTACACCCCCCCAGAATAAAATCAAAAATCAGAATAAAGTTTCAAAAGATTATGTATGTCAGATATTAGCATATTTCACTGAGAAGTTATGATTCAAGTTATGAAAATTTGAGGCATTAAAAAAACAAATGAAGCACTCATGGAGAATATTAAACATTGCCCCACCTCACCAGAGAAATCAATACACACGACTATGTGTTATCCCAAACTCTAGACAAAAAAAAATAAAATAATGAATTTAATACCCAGACCATTCAGAGGACCATGTTTATCCTGGCTACCTCATTTTTCAGATTGACTCCCTACATTTCTCTCTTTTATAAACCATTCAGAATTTCTCTCACATTCTCTTCCTTTCATTTTACCTTAATTCCCTTGATTAGAGACACACACACACAGACACACACACACCCTCAAAAATATATGCACATACTCAGAGGCTCACACACACACATATATATATACATACACAATTTTATATATATATACACACACAAATACAAATATACACACATATTTACACAAGTATTCACAAAGAGTCTCCAGTACAATTTGCTTGCAGTCATACAACATTTTATTTCAAAGAAGGAGTCCTGGTTTCTATAATCGTTTATTTTGGAGTGGTTTCCTCACTTTTCTCCTAATATGTCTTTCCCATTTTCAGTATTAAGAACTACAGAGTCAGATAATTCTTGTTACCTACATAAATTCGCCTTTAAAATTTTCTCCTAAAACTTTTCATCTGAAAAAATACTTTAACTGAGAGACCAAAATTATGTAATGACATTGGTAAACTCCTAAGAAGGTAAGATGTTTCCTACTTAACCACAGTGCTAACACAGAGGCTAAAAAAAATGATCAGTTGTACGTGTTGAATGAATGAATGAATGGTGACAGCATAGACTTCGATTAAGATGACTACTAACTTTCTAAGGTAATTACTTTTTTTTATTATGTGATAGAAATAGAAATTGAATTTCTTTAATTACATTGTCACTTGCCATTGAAAATACTAGAGCTATAATTATTCCATTTATCTAGGAAAATAATTCTGTACTTCCAGCATTTCCCAAGAGATAACAGTGGGGAACACTTTCAACAAGTCAAGAAAGAAAACTGTAACAAAATAAACATCACACTCTTTACTTGCCCCCTGTAATAATTTCACTTGTGCTCTTTCCACAGATTCATTCAGACTGTGCTGCAAACCAGCAAGTTACCTACCGTATCTCTGGAGTAGGAATTGATCAGCCACCTTATGGGATCTTCATCGTTAATCAAAAAACTGGTGAAATTAATATCACATCCATAGTGGATCGAGAGGTCACCCCTTATTTCATTGTAAGTGGGATCCCTGTGAAATTCTCTATGTTCTGGCTGAAATTATTTTTTGGATTATCTTAAACTCAGATCATATTTAAGTTTGTGAATTATTTTTTAAATTGCGGTAACATTGACTTCCAGATTCAAGAGTCTCAATATTAGCTATTTTTCGTTGTCTCTTAATTCATGAACAGCACTAAGAAAAGATTAGTTACTTTGCAAATTGGCTAGCCTCTGGTCTGTCCCTGCTGGTGAACTAGAGTATTTGGAAAAGCAAGTACCTAACTTTTAATTTAATTCATCAGATGCCAGGGGTGTTTCTAGATTTGCTATGAGAGCCTTTTTTGAGTGAACATACTTTATTACAAATTCATATCGCCCAAACTTATGTGAGTTCATTCAGAATGTGCCTTGGAAATACTTTTAATTTATCCTTAACTGAAGCTCACTCTGTTCTTTTTAGGAGCTGTGACAAAACTTAAGTGTATTCTCTCTTTAAACCTGCAATCTCACTTCCACATTAAGCAGCTGACTTTATGACCAACTTCATTAAGTTTTAGTCGCTCCATCACAAATTCAATTAATTCTCTCTCCTCCTGCTCAGAAATGATCTGTATTAAATCCATAGTAAGCACAACCAATTTTCTATCTTTTTCCAAAGCCTGTCTCAAAAGATATCGTTTGTCATATAATTACCTATTTTTTTCAAGGACCTTATTGCTGCAACTTCATCTTTTTCATATGTTTTCTGCCTGCTCCATTGGCTGTTTCCATTTCCATCTCTCATCATAGTCAACATTTGTCACTACTATAGCAAAAGATATAAACCGTAAATAAGTAAAAGTTGGTAACATACATTTGAAGAGGTGTGAACCCATATCTCTTAATTGCATACAGAATTGTAAAACACTGTTACCATAATAAGAAAATATTATAAAAGAAAAGTTTCCTTGATTTTGCATCCTCTTCTGTCAAAACCTGATTAAGTTTCCAAAATGCCTTGATACAATAATCTATCTTGCTACTTTCGCTCATACTACTAGTTTATATTTCTAAGACTGGTTTAATTCCCTAGCCTTCTTATCCAAGTATATATTCCTGCTTTATCTCTCACAAATTCTAAATCAGCAATATACCTAATAGGTAAAATAGTATATACTACACTTACAGATACTTCAAGTGTAAATAATAAAAATATACAAATGCCACATGAGCACCATATATTTTACAAATGCTATTTTTTTGAAGCCCCGTGTTACTCTCCTTTACCATTCCTCAAACGACCCACCCCCGTGCCCCAAATCATTCCTATTCCTAATTTAAAAGAATGGGTTTCCATCACTCTCCTCACATTAACTCCCTTTTCTTGGAACATCCTAACAATTCCCTGATATGCCGGTTGTAATTCTTTTTCAAGGTATATCTCAATTATTGCATCCTCCTATGTAGTGATAGTGCTTTTTGTTCTTTATATAATGTGTCATGTTTCCTTTTCTCAAATGGTATTTTGAGTTTGTATTTACTTCCCTTTATTGATAAGAAGTACTGCTTGTGCCTACATTTTAATAGGAACTTATATCTTACTTTTAGTTACCCACAGTGCCTAATTGAATGCCCAAATAAGAACATAACAAATACATGTTGTACCTTGTCATTATTCCTCTTTTCTTTCCTAGATCTATTGCCGGGCTCTAAATTCGCAGGGCCAAGACTTAGAGAGGCCTCTGGAGCTCAGAGTCAGGGTTTTGGACATAAATGACAACCCTCCAATATTTTCTATGTCTACTTTTGTAGGACAAATAGAAGAAAATTCTAATGCAAGTAAGTAATCACTTTATTATCTAAATAAGAATATGCTATATATTGACCTCAAGATCATTCTTAACAGCCAGGTAACCAGAGGCTAAACTATGCTGTTACTGCATCATGAATTTAAAAGCATATAGAAAAACACACAGAAGAGAAAAAAGTATGAGGGAGACTCCTCAGTGGCTCCCATCAATCTTACGCAAAGATCACCTTCAAAGTAGACAGGAGTTTCTCATACTACGAGAACACCAGCTCTGTAGTAGATTCCAGAAGGAGACTCCACAGTGGTGGCAGCTTCACTAGAACTCAGCCTCCTACTGTGACTACTTTGAAGGGAAAATTCATCCACTTCTGTTTGATATCATCTTTTTGTTTTTTAATTTCACTCCTTTAAAGTCACTCATAGAAATCACCCCCATGCTATCTATGTTGTGACCATATCAGTAAGAGTTTTTTTTTAATAAGAAATAAATGTAAGCCCAGTGTTATTCCCCTTTTTTATATTAGACTTAATAAAGATTTGTTTATGTTTTACTAGTCACTGATTTAATGTATTTGTGCATTACAAATCTTACTGTCACAAGTGCCGCTAGGTAAGGCATAGGAGATCTATAAACTGGATAGAGCATTTAACTGCACGGGCTTAAACAATCAAAAGCCACCCTTGTCTCTTTATCAATTAACATAGATATCAATATTTTAACAGCCAAATATTTAGCTACTTGAGAGGGATAATATTTTAGCTGCTGAACACACCATTGAATATTCTCCTAAATATATTAAAAATACCAGAGATGATTTCTCATTGGAATTCAAAACTTCAACTTACCAAAGTTACTTTTAGCCTTTAAGTGGTGTAATTTCTTATAAATTTTAAAAAAATTCAAAAATTTTAAAATTCCATTTTAACTTATATATTAAAATACTATACCTATGCTTTGAATTTTTTAAAGATTTATTTATTTACGCATACAAGAGCTGGGTTACAATAGTCCAGAGGTGTGTGTGTGGTATGGGGGGGTGAAAGGATCACCAGAGACAGAGTGGGGAGAACAGGCAGATTGACTGACATGCACTGCTGAGGGGAACAGTGGGTGAGACAGGAGAGGTCTGCTGCGCCATGTGAGTTACTCCCTGGCCGGAGATCAAACTCATGCTGCAGTGGCTGCAGATGCTTAATAGTGGGGTGCCTAACCCCACTTGTGCCGTAAGGGAGGCCCTACTTTGAATTTTTAAAAATTTTATTATAAAAATTCTGCTGTAAAAATTCACACAATATGGAAATTACAAATAGAATAGAAATCTATTATTTGCTCTGCTTACCACCACAGACAAGCACTCTCATTTAGACACAATACATTCAATAATTATCTAAGATATATAACCATGGCTTTGGAAACAAATGGGACCATATTTTGCATAGTAACTCATAATGGAATTTCATTTAAATATATTTTAGACATATTTCCATATTAGGAAATAGAGATTTCTTTTAATAGTTGTATTGGATTTCATTATATGAGCATGTCATAATTAATTAATTACTTAGTGAAAACACTTAAAAAGCATTCTAAAATGATGAGAGAGAAACTGGAGATACTCTGGTATGTTTGTGTCTTAAGACAGGATAACTGTACTTGAAGTTGAATTTGAGTGTAGAGAAGAGTTCTAGTTTATGAACAGTGGCAGCTTTTCACACTTCCTAGTGTCCTTCATCAAAACTGCTTATAAAATTGATGGGAAAGATGAGGGATAAGACCAAGTATGTATTTAAACCAGCATCACTTTAAATCTACTAGTTGCCTAGAACTCTACTAGGGAACATGCAAAAAAAAAGAACAATAATTTATTGTTATTATTTATTTCTCAAGAATGAATTATTTAATAGGAAATTACATCATTTTCTTTCATTAAACCATTAAATTCTTTCATGAATTCAGTGAAGATGTATTATAATTATCATAGTTATGTGGAATGTGAGGCCAAAACTATATACCTAGAATGTGCTATAATTGAGAAAAAATTGTATCGTTTTTACTATTTTTTTTCTACCACAGAAACCTTGAAAAATTATACAAAATAAAAAATTTAAAGTCAGAATAAAACATTTCTTTTTATGCTATATCTTTGTATATCTAGGCTCCTGTAAAATGTAATCTTTTTGTTAGAGCAAAGATCTAAAAAGAAGCTAAAATATTCATTAGTTAAATAAGTAGAAAGGGGAAGTGATACAGTACACGTTGTTTAGAAAACTAACCCTAATACTTGCTGGAAAAGCAATATGTACTGTTGTATAACAAAAAGGCAAGCTATCTGTTTACAATCAATTTCCCTTTATTTCTAGATACTCTGGTGATGATACTCAATGCTACTGATGCAGATGAACCAAATAATTTGAACTCCAAAATAGCCTTCAAGATCATAAGCCAGCAACCTTCTGATTCACCAATGTTTATTATCAACAGATACACCGGAGAACTTCGAACAATGAATAATTTTCTAGACAGGGAGGTAATTTCTTTTTTTGAATACTTTTTAGTGTTAAAAGGAATTGATTCTGAAAGCAAGCATACTTAAGGAAAGAAAAAAGAAACAGTATTTTAAATTTGTAATTACATAACCTCTTCACATACAGCTTAAGAATTTTCTTTAAAATTTTAAAAGGGGAGTCTTCAAATACATTTTATACTGTCAGTTTTCATTTAATTTTACTATCATACTTAAGAAAACTTTTCTGAAAGTATATCAAATTTTCATAAAGAGGAGGAAAAAATTCAAATTTTTAGAAGTATTTTTATAATGAAATAAATTTGTAAAAATTTGTCATTTTATCCCCAACCTTGTCTCTTCACAATGTGCGTGGACATGATAGAGACTCCAGTAAATCGTACAAACTAAGCAACTGGTTTATCTTTCTTTAACCTGGTATATCCTAGATTTATTTGACAAATAAACTCTTTTTTTAAAATCCTATGCCTACCTACTAACAGCTCACTGATTACTTTCAGACATGAATCACCGTATTATAATTATGGATAGAAATCAATAAAATCCAAACCAATCTTTCCACTTAATAAAAAAAAATTATGATTGTTAAAAAGTTATAATCAACATTATATGGTTTCTATCATGCTATGAGTTCCCATGATTTACTTTTAAAATATGACCTGTTTCGTTATTTTTAAAATTTTTGGTATGTACCTATATGACCTGTGTGTATTTTCAATATATATGAGATAAAATTTTATTTTAATGTTATGATTGTTTTAAAATGGCAGTCTCCCTCTAGTGACTCCCAGGTTTAAGAAAAATCAGATTATTTTATACTCTCAATGATTCAGGGGCCATAAATTTCTAGGTCAACCAAATCTCCTTTATTTCTTGTTGAAAACTTACCAAAAGAAGGAAGTAACTTTAGTTGTTTTTTTTCAAACTTTCTTAAAGTTTGAAAGAATCATAGTCAAAAGTCAAAAGTATGAATCATAGTCAAAAGACTTTGAACAGTTAAGAGTTCTATAGAGTAAAGTGACTCTGTAGTCATTGGGAAGATATTCTTAACCTGGAGTCCTCACCTTGGATGTCTCTAACTATAAATTCCTTAAACTTATGCCCACAATTCTGAATAAGTATACATAGATAATTGTATCTGGGAAAGGCTTCATAGCTTTTGCCAGCTTCTAAAAATTGAAGCACCATTGAGTAGAATCAAACAAACTGATCATCACTTATTTCCCTGCTATAATCCACCAACCCCTGGCAAGTGCAAAACATTTATCTCTTTGTTTTTCTTTCACACTCAGGGACTGATCATTCAGGGTTTGAAATGTTCATGCCACAAATCCTTAATAAACTTTAACTTCTGTTCCCCTCATCACTTGGTCAGTTTCACCTTTAATAATCTTTTTCAAACCTAGGACAAAATAAGGGTTGAAAACCCACACATGACATCTGTGGATTTTCAATAATTTGTGTTGTTCATTTCTATCATAGATTTATTTAAGTGTTAAGCTAAAAATCTAAAAGAACTTTGCATGAAATGGAGTAAAAATGCCTGATGTTTATAATGTGTATTTTTAGCAATACAGCCAATATAGTCTTGCTGTAAGAGGCTCAGACAGAGATGGCGGGGCAGATGGCATGTCAGCAGAGTGTGAATGCAGCATTAAAATCTTGGATGTCAACGACAACATCCCATATATGGAACACTCTTCAGTAAGTATCTGTACTAAAACAAGTAACTTAAAATTCATTGCATTCTAACATTAGCTCAAACAATTTTATTTATACGTGTACATGCTATCTTTAGTTCCATATAACCCAAATATAAACATATGCTTTTTCTAATAGTTTATATAATATGTAGGGGGGAAGCATATTTAAACAATGAAAAGTGATATTATAAACACAAGTCCCACTTGTAAATAATGAATAGTTTTAAACAGTGTAAATCTAGCATAGTTTTTCTCTAGCTCCCAGTTTGTGTTAAGATTTGTTTACTTTTGTTTTCAGTATTCCATATATATAGAAGAAAATGCTCTATATTCAGATTTACTCCAGATTAGAATCATCGATTTAGATGAAGAGTACTCAGCTAACTGGATGGGAGTGATATTCTTTATCTCTGGAAACGAGGGAAATTGGTTTGAAGTAGAAATGAATGAAAGAACAAATGTGGGGACTTTAAAGGTCGTGAAGGTATGGTTTTCCCTTGGTCTTTTGTCGAATTTTTAAGCTTTAAATAAAATGATATTAACATTTCACAAATTTGACAGGGTAAAATAAATACAAAGTACTGTGTTTTAAAATGATAGCATTTTTATAGCGAAGTTTTTATTTTAGTTTCCTGCTTCTGTAATTACATAAAAGCAAGATTAGAGCTTTACATGATACTCCTTTCTGTCAATACAGTACTCTCTCACAGATCGTACGTAAGATCATATAACACTTCAAACAAAAAGTGAAAGCATTTTTAAGCATGTCTTACTTTATGCTTGCACAAAGTATGATTAATCCCTCAAGTTTTGTTTTAGAAATTCTGACGATATTTTTAAAGCAGATTTAACATGGATTTTAAAAACGTATTTATGTCAACACATATGTCTCATACTTCTTTATAAAATGAGACCATACCGATAGTTTCCATTTGCTGAGGTGCGTGCAGATACTTCAGTTTATTCCCTCACACAATGCCTGAAAATGATATTATATGTACACATTGCAGATAAAAATACAGTGAGGTTCCAAAAGAGCACATAACCTGCTCAAGTTCTCATAGGTAGTAAGTGGTACATTTGACATTCGAACTTAAGTTTCTCTAGCTGTGAAGTTAATATTGTTTCTACTGTAGTATCTAAGACTATATGCTTTGGAACCTGTCCTAATCTCTTATACCCCAAACTATTATATTACTGTAGATAATTAATCTATCTTTCCTCAGTCTGCATTATGGAAATTTGTATCTCTATCCATAAAATGACAATGATGTTGATTTTTCTCCCAGACATGACATCATACATTAATTCCAACTACATATAGGTAATGTGTGTGGAATACATATGTATACATGATTTTATAGTCATTCTAACAATTACAACAAAAGCCAACATTTGGGCAAAGCTTAAAAAAATATTAGCTCATTGGAAAGCTCCATGTATGAAATGACCATATAATTTTTCTCATGCGGAAATTTTGAAAAATATTTGGTTCTTAAGCATAGTTGTTTGTACATTTTATTAGTAATGGACATTGACACCATTTTTCATAATGAAAATGATTACTTGATTAATTTATAATGTGAAATGAACTTTCAGAGAAAACAAGAAAACTTTTGTTGAAAAACAAGCATTTCTTTTTATTATTTGTATATTACATTCTATTACTTGACTTATTTGAAAGATGTCACCTTTATAGAAGTAAAATGTCTGTAAGTGGTTCTTTATGGATAAAACAAGTGAAATGATTGAAACTGTAATGTATTTTGCTGATACTTTGCCATAAATATACTTACTTTCTAGGAAACATGAAAGGATAGAAACTAATATAAATGTATTTGCACTACACAATGCAAGAATTTGACCATCTATTTTATTCTCAATTTTTAATTTGTTTAGTGGACAATTAGAACTCATATCATACATTTTCAACTTTTAAACCAATAATCATGGACAGTTGAATTTTTTTCTTACTATATTTACATGTTTGTAATTAGTGAATGATAAAGAATAGACTATATATTTATATATTTAAAGAAAGAGATGTAAAGTACTTATTTTTGTTTTCTCAAAGAATTTCTCTTTCTCCTGATATGTTTTTTCTTCTTCTAGTAAAAATATTTTACTCTGTATTTTCTAGGCCCTAGATTATGAAGCCATGCAGAATCTGCAACTTAGTATTGGTGTTAGAAATAAAGCTGAGTTTCATCATTCAATTATGTCTCAATATAAACTCACAGCAACTGCAATCTCTGTGACCGTGAAAAATGTAATTGAAGGCCCGGTGTTCCGTCCAGGTTCAAAGACATATATAGTAAATAGCAATATGGGAAAAAATTACAAAGTGGGAGACTTTATAGCTATTGATCAGGACACGGGTCGAGCTTCAACAACTGTTAGGTAAGACGGACATTTTCCAACATATTGAACTTAAGTTCATGTTTATTTTAAATATTTTAAGCATCTTGAATTATTTTTCACTATTTTTTGAAACTATCATTGAGTCATAAAAAGTACTAACTGCTGAACTGGCACTAAATTTAGAGTACTTAACAGAACATAAAATTCTGTGCAAAATATAAGGTGTAAAAATGTAAAGATGTAAAATGTGAAAACATAGCCTTAAAAGTTTGGCATTCCTATGTTTGTACTTTATTAACCATATTCCTGCTGGGAGAATTTGTGGGCTGATTTCTCATTGAAAATTTGCTCATATTTAAATCGGGTCCATTTTATTAACTTCAGTTGCTTTCTTCAATTTGACCAACACTATTTAATACTGATCAATAACTTTGGCATAAAAAATGACTTCTATTAGTGAAAAATTATGCTATTTCCTGTAGATTATGAAAAAAATCTGTCAGTATATTCACACATGCAGTTTGCACAAGCGCTTGTGATAAAAAATATTGGGGGCAGAAGACTCCATAGCTGAGTTTTTTAAAGTTCCTGGTTTTCTCCTTAATGAATATTTCCTTTATAGCTCTTGTCATACTGTTCCTCCCTTGCTATTAAATTCTTATATCCCCTAGACATGACCTCAGAGAATGGACTACACTTACCCCATCTGCTCTCAGTTGTATTCCTCCTCTTAGTACAGAGTTATTTAGCCAATACAGACATGTAAATGCAAAAGAAATCATTAAGTCAAAGAAGAGCTAAGAAAGGGAGCAGAAAATGGCATAGAGGCACAAGTCAAAGACATCATATGAAATCCAAAAGAAGCTCTGTAAAGTCATTGGCTATACGGAGTGGACAAGTGAAATTGGGATGGCAGGGGAAGAGGTGTTGAGGAAGGCTGATGATAGAGATAACTTAACTGTATATGTAAGAGAATAATTTGGAACTTAGGAGCCACTCAGCAATACCCAGAATCTGGGTCTTTCACAATAGTTCTGATGCTCCCAAAGTCAAAATCAAAGGAAAGTGAGGTTGCAAGCATGGAAGAATTATTCTGACATCCAAGTGGACATTAGAGACATCCCAACAGAAGTGATTCCTCAGTAATTCCTTTTTCTTGTATTCTCTTATAGTTATCATTTTAATCTGTCTGTTTCTGAATGTACTCAAACAACTAAGACTGCATGGAAAAGTTAGTCACTAATGTTTGGAAACTATACCCATAACTACTGATTGTAAATATATGTTCCATAGTTAGAATCGCTCCTTTTTTAAAAAAAGTTAACTGATATTAAATTATACTGTTTTCTTTCAAATATAGATATGTCATGGGAAATAATCCAACTGGTCTGCTAGATATTGACTCAAGAACAGGAATAATTACTTTGCGAAATAAAGTTACCAGGCAACAATATGAAATACTTAACGGAAAATACCAAGGAACAATTCTATCCATAGACGGTAAACTGCCAATTTCACTTCTTTTCTAAAGAAAGTTATGTATACTCTCAGATATAAAAATTTTAACTAATATAATTTGAATTAACCCTTCTTTCAACAAAAGTTTTATATTGAGTATTATAGAACCAAAATTTTATTAATACAAGGAGCAGTGGAACTTAGTGCTAAGCCAAGGAACCCTGGAATGAGACTGGATTTGTATCTCATACCATCACTTATCACTTACTAGCTATGGGATTTTAGAGAAGCTTTGTTCCCGTCTCAGCAATTTAGAGCTTTTACCAAACTAAACTGATCTTTTCTGCAACTGCTTAAAAGAAATGTTTTAAAATATATATTATAAATACAAATGTTTATTTCATCCACAGTTACAGCTTTATTGACTTAGTGATAAAATTGCTTAAGCAAAGACTAGTTTACTCCTTTTCTTATATTCAACATTGTCCTTAATTTTATACAAGGAAAATTAAAGGTTTTATTGACAAAATCATTAGGTTTTTTCATCAAGCCTTCAACTTTCTGAGTTTTAACATTAGATCTGTTGATATAGCAAAAACAATAACAATAAAATCAACATAGCTGAGCTAAACAGACATGGATTTGATAAAAGATAGACTGAATTTAAACTTGTCTGTGTTATGAACTTCCCATATGTCTTCACTCATTTATTTGGAAACTGCATATTGAATCCCCAAATGGCAGCCAGTGTGCCATTAATGGAGAAAGTCTGGCAACTGAGCTCACATCTAATAGAAAGAATAAGAACAGTAACAACTTGGGCCATCCTGGTGGCTCAGTAGTTAAGTCTCAGCACAATCATGCTATCACCAGCCACTGCGGCCTGAGTTCATTCCCCCGAGAGGGAATAGACCCACATGGCGCAACAGACCTTTCCTGTCTTGCCTGCTGCTCCCCTCAGCAGTGTATTGCATTAGATCTGCCTGTTCTGCTCCCCACTCTGTCTCTGGTGATTCTTCTCACCTCCCCCACCTCTGGCCTACACCCCAGTTCTTGTAGGCATAAATAAAAATAAATCTTTTTTTTTTTAAAAGAACTTGCTGGAACAAACAACAAGTATGGTGCAGTTAGATTGAAGCAAATAACAAATACCCCTACTTTAATCAACTGAATAACTTACTGAAACTTTGATGAAAACAAAATTTTTGAAAAATCTGCTTGTGAAACAAGTTTCACTTTCTCACTGGTGTGAAGATTTGCCCCTGCTTCCAACAGCATCAGTTCCCACTCTAATGAGTTATTTGAATTGTTGGTTTTGAGTTTGGAGGTATGCTGATTTATCACTGAGAGATTTCTGTAGAAATGACCATCCAAACTGCTCCAAATCTGTTGGCTTTGTCAGTCCATAAAAGTGAAAATAAATAAGGGCCCAAGATAAAAGTAAAACGGCAACCAAATATTAGTTAACATATGGAGAAGTATACAAAAATAGTCTAGAGATGCCCCCAGTATGCTTTATAACACACTGCTGGCCAGTATATAATGTGACATTTACTGTTTATGCTTTGCAATATGAGAGTTTTCCAGAACTTATATCATAATGGTTTTATTGATTGACTTACCACTGTTTTACAATACAAGTTTCAGAAGTACAACTTTCCCTCTCAATATATGTATGTCCCACATCGCACACCCCAACAAACTTCCAATACCATTCACCATTATCAAATTGACTCCCCACCTGTCCTTGCCACTCACCACTCCTTTCCCTCTTGTTTTTTGTTTTTTTTTTATTTTTTTTAAAGATTTATTTATTTATGCATACAAGAGCTGGGGTACAGGCCAGAGTCCAGGGAGGTGAGAGGATTCACCAGACAGAGTGGGGAG